>PVIY010023353.1:0-39454 GCA_004026745.1 Myrmecophaga tridactyla | reverse complement strand
AGAGAAAAAAAATGATTATACATACCATACCCCTTACCCCTCACTTTTCATTTATCACTAGCATTTCAAACTAAATTTATTTTAACATTTGTTCCCCCATTATTTATTTTTATTCCATATATTCTACTTGTCTTTTGACAAGGTAGATAAAAGGAGCATCAGACACAAGGTTTTCACAATCACTCAGTCACATCGTGAAAGCTATATCATTATTTAGTCATCATCAAACAACATGGCTACTGGTATACTCTGTGTTCACTTTTAAACAGTTTTATTTACACATCATACAATCCAGCCTAATTGTATAGACATGCCTTCACCACCATTCTCTATCTGAAGACATTTTCTTTTCTTTCACAGGGAATCTATACCCCTTTCCCAATCCCCCCACCTGCTGATATTTAGTTTTGGCATGCTTTTGTTACGTTCAATGGAAGCATATTACACTGTTACTGAGTTGCACAAAACAGGAACAAGGCTTCAAGCCTCCTGGAATGTTACCTGGAAACAGAACAAACCAGGGCCAAGGCTCTGAAGTTTCAGAAAGTAGGTTTTATTGTCTATGGCCATAGGGCTCAGCCGAGTTGCCTCTGAAAGTCTGAGCCCCAAACAAAAGGTAATATCAGTTTTTATAGACAGGATGACATGTTAAAGACAAGGTAAATGATTGGCTGGTTTAAATCGGGAAGGGCGTGAAGCTGGGTTTACAGAAGCGGATGAACAGTTGGGGGGGATGGGGCTTCACAGGGACTTCTCTTACCCTGCCTATTGACTGTCCTTGGGGCCTGGGAGACTTTTCAGCAGGGAGTGGCCTGAGTAAACAGGGGCCTGCCTGCTGCAACAGGAAGTGGCTTTTAACAAACAGGGGCTGCCTGACTGTAGACCCTAGCTTTCATTGATTGTACTTCTTCCCATATACTATCTATTTTCAATACCCTGTAATACTGACATTTATTTGTTCTCCCTCATGCAAAAACATTTTTTGATTTGCACACTCTAGGCATTCTTAAATTATACCCTGTCATTCTTTATCCTCTATCTTTCCTTTTGGTTTCCTGTGTGCTCCCAGCCCTTCTCCCTCTGTCATGCTCACATTCAGCTTCATTCAGTGTACTTTTATTATTGTGCTACAATCAGGTAGTATTGTGCTATCCATTTCTGAATTTTTACACTCAGTCCTGCTGCAATCTCTGTCCTGTTTCTTATGCTAATAACTTGCGTTCTTAACTTCATTTCTCTAAGTTCATTTATTAATGTTAGCTCATATAGCGAGACCATACAGTATTTGTCCTTTTGTTTCTGGCTAATTTCACTCAGCATAATGTCCTCAAGTCCATCCACATTGCTACATGCTTCATGACTTTATTCTGTCTTACAGCTGCATAATATTCCATTGTGTATATATATACCACAGCTTGTTTAGCCACTTATCTGTTGATGGACACTTGGGCTGTTTCCATCTCTTGGCAACTGTAAATAATGCTGCTGTAAACATTGGTGTACAAATGTCCATTTGTGTCCTTGCCCTCATGTCCTCTGAATAGATACCTAGCAATGGGATTGCTGGTTATATGGCAAGTCTATATTTAGCTTCCTGAAGAATGGTAAGGATCTTGAGATAGTAAGTGAGGACAGGATTTAGGTTTGTTAAGTGGAACATTATTTAATCCCAGCTAGACTCTAATTGAGGTCTTGAACTAATATTTATCCATTTCTGTTTGGACCTCGACAGCCATGTAAAAATCTAGAGGCTAAGTATTCCAAGCAGAGGGAAAAGCTAGTACAAAGACCTTAAAACAAGAATGACCTTGGTATGCTGGAATAGAAGAAGGCTCATATGGCTGGAACCCAGTAAGTGAGTAGTAATGGTTGGCAGAGGCTAAATCATGTAGGGACTTCTAGGATTTTAGATTTTATTCTATGTGAAAAGGGAAACCATTGGAGGGCATTGATCAGGGACACTAATCTTGTTTATTACTAAAAAAGGGAAAGCGTGACATAATATAAAAATTTAGCACTAGGAGAAAAAACTTGGACACTTATTAGGGAGCCTTGCGTAAGCACTTTTTTATCTATAAAGATGTGGATAATAATCTGGAAATAATTCTAGAGAATATCTCCACTGAATCCTCTTAAGGAAACTGAGGCTCACACAGATTAAGTGACTTAATCTTAGCTACGAATAGAGCTAGTGGTAGATTCCAGGCTTCTGGACTCTCAGTCTAGTATTTTTCTTGTTTTCCTACATGCCACATTGTCTACTGGCATTTCAAAATGGAATGAGAAATGAATGCAAAGGAGTTTTGTAAGTTTAAGGTACTATACAAATGTAAGAAATAATTATTCCAAGGATACCCTCCACTGAGAGAACAAAGCTATTACAGGAGGTAGATATTTGGGAGTAGAGTATCACTGAAGAAGTTGTACTGATTTTTCAAATGCTTCACCTAGAAGCCACCAGAATCATGTGTCCTAGATAGAACTATGACTAAAATCCAATGAAGAGAAAAGAGATTATTCTGACCATGGGAAATAATACGAAAGACTCCTTCTACCTATCTTAGCTTCATTACTAGGAATATAAAGAGGCTTTTTGCCTCCCTTAACTTTAGAAGAGAAACTCTTTATTCATGCCAGTGAAGGGAATATAGATTAGGAGCTAAAGTGAATTAGTACAGAGAGACAGAGTTAAGAGCAGAGCCCGTATATTCTTACTATTCAGCAACCATCTTCCTAGAGTGCTATAAAAATTATGACATCAAAATGGGACATCTGGTGGTATTATAACTGTAGAGAGTTGAAATTTCACTGCTTTCTTACTATTATCTGAAGAAGAAAAAGAATATTATATTCCAAAGCTGTTCAGTTAATTAAGCTGTTACCAGAAAATGTTTAACTGAACTAAAATATAAGTTTACAGCAAAATTCGAAAGTTAAAACTTTTCTCTGAAAGTTTAAGATGGAAACAAATCTCTGATTTTCAAAAACTTCTAGAGGAAAAAAAAAATACATTAAGGAAATCCAGTAATACCTTGACATCTTAGGTCTCTCTCTTCCAGCAAAATTCCCAGGTTTAAGGACTCTGACCTGGGGTATAATGAAAAACAAGATGTGTTGGTTTATTTATATATCAGTGCCTGTTCTGGATAACATTGGAATGTTTCCTGATGCAGAAATCCCAAAAAAGTAACTGATACTGAAATCTAATGTTATAAATATATGCTCAAGCTGTTATCTTGACCTGTTTCACAGAAAAGAATGTACAGTTTCTTTCCTTGCTGAAAATCATGTTACTTGGTACAACTTAGGAGTCTCAGTGATTTCTTCAGGGCTAGTGAGAGTACAGTTTAAAGAGAGAGGTGGGTTGCAGAAAGATGAACTATCTCAGTATTTGGAAGGTATGCTGAAGACTTGGGTTCTAGTCTATGTCTTACACTCAGTTACCATGAAATAACATATGTCACTACCCCCCCCTTTTTAGTTTTTTTTTATTGTGAAAAATAATATATATACCAAAAAAGCATTAAATTTCCAAGTACATTTTAACATGTAGTTATACAACAGATTTTAAAGTTTGGTATGGGTTATAATTCCATGATTTTTCATTTTTTCTTCTAGCTGTTACAAGATACTGGAGACCAAAAGATATATCATTATATTGATGCAATAGTCATGTTCATTTGTTAAATCTTATCTTCTCTATTATACTCTTCCTTCTCTTTTTTTGTGAAAAATAACATATATACAAAAAAAAACACAATAAATTTCGAAATACATTGCCTCAATTAGTTATAGAACAGATTCAGAGTTTGGTATGGGTTACAATTCCACAATTTTAGGTTTTTATTTCTAGTTGCTCTAAGGTACTGGAGAATAAAAGAAGTATCAAAATACTGATTCAGCACTCATACTCATTTGTTAAACCCTAGTTTCTCTGTATAACTCCATTACCTTTGATCTTTCTCCCTCTTTAGAGGAATTTGGGCTATGGCCATTCTAACTTTTTCATGTTGGAAGGAGCTGTCAATAATATAGGATTGGGGGATGAAGCTAGTTGATGTTCTGGGAAGGCTGGCCCCTCTGCATTTCAGGAGTTATCTTGTCCAGGGACCCATCTGGAGGTGATAGGTTTCTGGAAAGTTACCCTAGTGCATGAAACCTTTGCATAATCTTATATAATGCCCTAAGTATTCTTTTGGATGGGCAGGAATAGTTTTGGTTGGGGTTTGGCAAGTTATGATAGGTAACTGTTTCTAACTGAAGCTTGCATAAGAGTAACTTGCAGAGTAGCCTCTTGACTCTATTTGAACTCCCTCAGTCACTGATACCTTATTTGTTACACTTTTTCCCCCCTTTTGGTCACTGTTGATCCCACAGTGCCAGGGTCAGGCTCATCATCCTTGGGGGTCATCTCCCATCCTGCCAGGGAGACTTTCATCCCTGAATGTCATGTCCCACGTAGCAGGGAGGGGCAATGGTTTCACTTGCAGAGTTGGGCTTAGAGAAAAAGAGCTCACATCTGAACAACAAAAGAGGTCCTCTGGAGGTGACTCTTAGGCATACCCATAGGTAAGCTAAGCTTTTCTGCTACATACATAAGCTACACAAGAGCAAGCCTCAAGATTAAGGGCTTGGTTTATTGATTTGGATGTCCCTAATATTTGACACAGTATCCAGGGTTTCCCTAGTGTACAGTTTAATAGTTCCATATTTTTCCTCCCATCCCTCAAAGGACTTTGCCAATACTTTTTTTTTTTTTTCTGCTTAATATACTCTGGGATGTATCCAAGCATTATATTAAACTATGCAGGATTAAAGGCTCTCATTCTTATATTGGGCTGCCTGTGTTTGAATAGTTGAAGTGATCTAACCAGACATGTTGAGTTAGATAATTGGCTACTGAAAATTTAGGTTCCGGACAAAATAAACCTTTCTTTCTTTGTTCTCAAAGAGTAGGTGAAGGTCTACGATACAGCAGTGTCTTCCTTACCCCTGTATTCTGAATTACCTTAATTCTGACCTGATCAGCTTTGTTGTTATCTCTAAATACCAGGTTATACATATATAAAACAGCACCTCAAAATCCAGAAATAACAATTACCACTCCCGACTAAATGTGACTGCTATAAGAACTTATAGTGTAGGCCCCAGTTTTCTTATAAATATTTTCTAAATGAGATCATACATTATTTGCTCTTTTGTTTCTGGCTTATTTTGCTTCAACAAATGTCCCACATGTTCATTCACATCATTGCATGACTCAACTTTGTTCCTTTTTGTAGCAGCACACTATTTGATCATACGTATGCACATCGTTCACCAATCTACTTCTCAGTCAGTGTGTCTTTCAGCCACTTCCATTTGATGGGCCTCATATATAATGTCCAAAATCAACAGTCATTCAATTTTAGATAATTTCATTGTTTCCAAGAGAAAGATAGCCAATTGTGTTAGTTCGAATCTGTTGTGAACCCCAGAAAAGCCAAATTCTTTAATCCTCATTCAGACATCTCAGTGGAAACCATCTAATCAAAAGTAACCATGCACAATTATATGGGTTGTATCTCCATGGAAACAAGCAAAAAGCTACCACCAGCAATACTGAATGGGTCATGAAACAAGAAGCCTGGAAAGAAAGCTAGCAGATGTCACAGTGTTTGCCATGTGCCTTTCCAGTTGAGAGAAAAACCCTGAATGTCATAGGCCTTGAACCAAGGTATCTTTCCCTGGATGCCTTAGATTGGACATTTCTGTAGCCTTGCTTTAATTTGGACATTTTCATAGCCTTTAGAACTGTAAACTTACAGCTTAATGAATTACCCTTTTTAAAAGCCGTTCCATTTCTGGTATATCTCATTCCGGCAACTAGCAAACTAGAACACCAATAAACACACCCTCACCAAATAGAAAATCCAAACTTCCCCACTAACTCTTGTCCCTCCCCACATTATGTACCTTGGTATTGCTGTGGTACTGTTGATGTTTTCCTATTAAACATAGCCCATAGCATGCAATAGCATTTTCCCCCATACTCCAAAATTATCACTCTTTGTACAAGATTCATACCTTTGCAGTCATTCATGCAGGAATTTATTTATATTTGTAGTGTTAATCGATGGGACATATGAGTCTATGCAACCCCTTTCAATCATGCTCACCTTCAATGTGATAATATTACTTACAGACCTACTAGTGAACCACCTTTACTTCTATCTGTTCCCTTATAATTAAGTTCAGCCTCATTAGCTAACTGTTCACCAATCTCAAGCTTCTGTGTAGCTCTCAGTTTCCTACATTCTGTATTATAAGCCTCTAGTTTTACCTTTACCGTGGTCATAAAAGTGGAATCATACAGTATCTATCCTTTTGTGTCTGGCTTATTTCACTCAGCATTATGTCCTCAAGGCTCATCCATCTTGTCATGTGGTTCAGAACATCATTTCATTTTACTGCTGCATATAATACTCTATTTTATGTAAATACCACATTTTGTTGATCCACTCATTTGTTGATGGGCATTGGGATTGTTTCCATCTTTTGTAATTGTGAATAGTGCTGCTGTGAGCTTTGGTGTGCAAATGTCTGTTTGTGTCACTGCTTTTAGCTCTTCTGGGTATATGCTGAGTAGCGGTATTGCTGGGTCATAGGGGAACTCAATATTTACTTTCCTAAGAAACTGGCAAACTGTCTTCCATAACACCTGTACCATTATATATTCCCACCAACGGTGCATAAGTGTCCCAGTTTCTCCATATCCTCTCCAACATTTGTAGTTTTCTGTTTAATAGCAGCTGTTCTTATAGGTATGAGGTGGTATCTCATTATAGTCTTTTCCCCCCTTACTACTCCCTTTCATTATTCACTAGTATTTCAATCTACTCAATTTATTTTAACATTTGTTCCCCCTATTATTTATTTATTTTTAATCCGTATTTTTTACTCATCTGCCAATATCGTAGATAAAAGGAGCATCAGACACAAGGTCTTCATGATCACTTAGTCACATTGTGAAAGCTCTATCATTAAACATTCTTCTTCAAGAAAAATGGCTACTGGAGCATAGCTCTACAGTTTTGGGCAATTTCCTCTAGCCTCTCTAATACACCTTAAAGACATTATATTCTTGATCTGCATTTCCCTTATAAGTAATGAGAATGAACATCTCTTCATGTGCTTTTTAGCCATCTGTATTTGCTCTTCAGAAAAATGTCTATCCATATCTTTAACCCACTTTAAGATTGGGTTGCTTGTTCTTTGTTGTTGAATTGTATGATTTCTTTATGTATATAGGATATCAAACCTTTATCTATTGTGTGATTTCCAAATATTTTCTCCTACTGAGTTTTCCCCTTTATGACAGATTGTTTTTGAGGTACAAAAGCATTTGATTTTGAGGAGTTCCCTTTTATCTATTTTTGTTGTTGTTGTTGTTGCTTATGCTTTGGGTGTAAAGTTTAGGAAGCTGCCTCCTATTACTAGGTCTTGAAGATGTTTCCCTACATTTTCTTCTAGGAGCTTTATGGTACTGGGTCTTATATTTAGGTATTTGATCCATTTTGAGTTAATTTTTTTATAGGGTGTAAGGTAAGGGTCCTCTTTCATTCTTTTGTCTATTGATATTCAATTCTCTGCCCATTTATTAAAAGACTATTTTGTCCCAGTTCAGTGCATTGGGGGGCCTTGCCGAGCAGATGACCATGGATTTGGTGGTTTATTTCTGCACTCTTGATTCGATTCCCATTGGTCAGTATTTCTGTCTTTGTGCCAGTACCATGCTGTTTTGACCACTGTTGCTTTATAACAAGTTTTAAAATCAGGAAATGTTAATCCTTCCACTTCGTTCTTCTTTTGTAGAATGCTTTTAGCTATTCAGGGTCTCTTTCTCTTCCACATGAATTTGGTAACTAGTTTTTCCAAGTCTTCAAAGTAAGTTGTTGGAATTTTGATTGGTACTGCATTGAATCTGTAGATCAATTTGGATAGAATTGACATCTTATCTATATTTAACCTTCCTATCCATGGGCAGGGAATGTCTTTCCATCTATTTAGATCTTCTTTGATTTCTTTTAGCAATGTTATGTAGTTTTCTGTGTACAAGTCCTTTACACCCCTAGTTAAGTTCATTTCTAGATATTTGATTCTTTTAGTTGCTATTTTGAATGGAATTTTTTCCTTAATTGACCCTCAGGTCATTGCTTGTGTATAGAAACATTACTGATTTTTGCACGTGAAATTATATCCTGCCACCTTGCCAAATTTGTTTGTTAGCTCAAGTAACTTTGTTGTAGATTTCACAGCATCTTCCAAGTATAGTATCATGTTATCTGCAAATAGTGAAGGTTTTACTTCTTCTTTTCCAATTTGTCCTGCCTGATTGCTCTAGGTAGAACTTCCAATACAATGTTGAATAATGTCGTGACAGACGGCATCCTTGTCTTGTTCCTGATCTTAGGGGGATAGCTTTCAGTCTGTCTCCATTGAGTACAATAGTGGCTATGTGTTTTTCATATATGTCCTTTATCATATTGAGGAAGTTACTTTTGATTCCTACCTTTTGAAGTGTTTTTATCAGAAAAGGATGTTGAATTTTGTTGGATGCTTTTTCAGCATCAATTGAGATGATCATGTGATTTTTCCCTTTCATTTTGTTAATGTGCTGGATTATTTTAATTGATTTTCTTGTGTTGCACCACCCTTGCATTCCTGGTGTAAATCCCACTTGGTCATAGTGTTTAAGTCTTTTAATATGTTGTTGGATTCAGTTTGTTAGTATTTTGCTGAGAATTTTTACATCTATGTTCATTTGGGAAATTGGCCTATAGTTTCCCTTTCTGTAGTATTTTTACCTAGTTTTGGTATTTAAGTGATGTTACTTCATAAAATGAGTTAGGTAGTGTTCCTTTTCCCTCAATTTTTTGGAAAAGTTTGAGCATGATTGGTGTTAGTTCTATTTGGAATGTTTGATAAAATTCCCCTGTGAGGCCATCTGGCCCTGGCTTTTCTTTGTAGGAAGATATTTGATGACCGATTCAATCTTTTGTGGTTGGTTTGTTGAGATCTTCTATTTCTTTTTGAATCAACTTGTTCGTGTGTTTCCAGGAATTTGTCCATTTCATTTAAGTTGTCTAGTTTGTTGGTATAGTTGTTCATTGTATCCTCTTATGTTTTTTTTTATTTCTTCAGGGTCTGTGGTAATGACCCCCCTCTCATTTCTTACTTTGTTTATTTGCATTCTCTCTCTTTTTTTCTTTGTTAGCCTTGCTAGTCGTGCATCGATTTTATTGATTTTCTCAAAGAACCAACTTTTTTTTAAATTGAGTCTTTCTATTGTTGTTTTGTTCTCCCATTCATTTAACTCTGCTTTAATCTTTGTTATTTCTCTTCTACTATTTGCTTTAGGGTTAGTTTGCTGTTCTTTCTTGAGTTCTTCCACGTGAGCAGTTAGGTCCTCAGTTTTTGCTCTTTCTTGTCACTGCCCTTTTTAATCTTCTTCCAAAGGAGAGAAATTTACAGAGGGATGAAAAGGTAAAAGCTAGTTCATGAAATTTGAAAATGTGATGCTATATATGATGGCTGCAGCCAGACAAAATGGCCAATATTCTCATATCATTAATGCAGGAAGGAAGCTTGAGACAAATATAGAATACATATGATCCTGGGACCAAGGTATTATCTTTTTCTTTAACATATTCAGATACAACTCAATCCAAAGAAAACTGGCTCAACCCAACCAATCAACCAAGCAAAACCACAAAGAAACATGCTCCCTGGGAACAAAATAGAAGAAGTAGAGAAACAATCTAAATGCTTTCCATTTTATTCTACAAGGGGTTTGTCATGACTTCAAGGAATTAAAATAAGAAGTAGAGAAAAGAGAGGAAGCCAAATAATTATTTCATTAATTATAAACATAGTATTTTCTGGGCACACAAAGACATCAGCTATCAGTGTATATGAATGCTACTATGATGATATTTAAGACAAATATGATTACCTTTGAATAGACATTCATACTCTAAAACACATACAAATATTGTTTCTCATTTTATGTGTAACCATTTTCTGTCAGTCTTTTTGTCTTCAGACTTAAAAGTTTATCTTTCTTGTTTATGAGCAAACAATACTTGTCAACATTACCATCAAGTTGAAAATTTAATATCCTATTCAACATTACAATGAAAATTTCATCCTTTTGAAATAAACTCCTTCCTTTGAATACCAGAGCATACAAAACAAAGAATATTTTACCTTTATCCTAGTGGGTAACATGGGACAAATAAAGGGTAATGTGAACTTAATATTTTCTTAAAGTGGTTCCCTTCAGTACTATGTCTGTTATTTTTTTTTCTTGTCAGATGCAAAATTGTTTAGGAATTTGAAAATGGTAGTTTAGTAGAAAAAACAAAGCATATTGCAATAGCTCAATCCTAAGATTGCGATGACTGCTTTCTTAGCAGTGTTTAGCTTCTTTATTTTAAAATGATCTGAATATCAATCACGTGCTCCATCGAATCATGGAGGAAGTTGGGATGGAAAAAAGAGATATAATTTTATCTATCAAGTCATAAGCATGCAATTATAGACAAAAAGTTCAATTCTAGGAAATTGCTTTACTCTGTAATTAATAGCTCTCTAGAATTAGGAATTAAAAGAGGAATTAGTTATTTGTAGTGGGAGGTGATAAGGGAAGATATAAAGAATAATTATTTGACCATGCTGGGACTCTTCTTTGGTTTGCTGCATCTCTCTTAGCTTTTCGCTTTATTTTGTTTTTCATCATCTTCTATCTCTCCCTTAGAGTCTGTGCCAAGATTTTCTCAGTAATGACTTTTACTGGATTGGCCTAAGGAATAATTCTGGTTGGAGGTGGGAAGATGGATCAGCCTTAAACTTCACAAGGTAAGAGGCTTCAAAGGAGAGCAAAAAAAGAGAGGAAAAGAGGAAGGAAAATGATATGTCTGGGGAAATATATCAAGGTTAGCAGAGGGAGAGGAAAGAGAAAGGTGAGAAGGACAGGAATTATGGAGCAGGGAAGAGAATGAAAAGTGGGTAAGGATGGGAAAAGGATGGCATTTTAGAGAGAGGCTAATGAGCAGTTCTTATTCTACTATTTCAGGAGCTGAGAAAAGTAGGGTCCTGAAGAAGGAGAACATTTTCCAAGTTTATGCCTTCATGCCTTTTAAATTCTTCACCCTCCATGTCACCTTAAGCAATGAACTTTTCTGCTTTCTTATAGGATTGTTTCTAACAGCTTCGTACAGATGTGTGGGGCCATCAACAAAGAGGGTCTTCATGCCTCTAGCTGTGAAGTTTCTTTACAGTGGATCTGTGAGAAGGTCAGACTTTGATGGATAGTTACTCTTCCCGACCCTCGAACCCATCATATAGCTCCCTAAAAAGGGGAAGTGGGCCACTGAGTGTTGGGACAGCCCTGAGAACATATGAATTCAGAATCTTCCGTGATACGGGTATTAGATGTAAGATTAATGCAGCCTCCCAGGAATTGATGCTTTACTGCTGGATTCTCTTTGAGATTATTTAGATATTATGTTAATGATTTAAAGGCAATATCTAGGCAAACTTGTGAAATAAGTAAAGTTTGTTTTTAATATTTCTTAGTCCAGCAACTGATGCTCCCTCCCTCATCCCCACCATTTCTGTCAAAATGTTCCTTTTCTATGTTATGATCTCAAGTGATTTGATGGAATCTATTCAAATATATACTATCACTAATGTTCTTGATGGTTTTCTTCTCCTAGATAATTTTAATTCATACAGTAGCCCTTTGCAGAGAAACTTTTACTCTAAAGAATAATGCTAATGGTGAGAATATAAACTGTGGGAAGTGAATGAAGGCAAGGAAATGCTTTCTTGTTCTCTGCTTTTTGCATTATAGAGACCTGGCCTTGACTGGATTTGGTTTTTCTGAGTATGCATAATTGAGGTTGAATAAACCAATGTGTGAGCACATTTTTTCTGTGTTGTAAATGTGTGATTTGCATATTAATTCTACCACAGTGGTCCATTTTTATAAGGCATTTTCATAGAGGAAATTTTACAGAAGCCATTTACACGGTTGGGTCCCTGTTTAAGATTGAATCATATCCTCCATGAAAGGCATGTTCAGGTCCCATCCCCAGGTCCTGTGGTTGTGAACCCATTTGTAAATAGGGCCTTGAAGATGCTATTAGTTAAGGTGTACCCAAACTTAGTGAGGTGGGGCCTTAATCCAATACGGTTGAAGTCGTTATAAGCAAAGGAAATTGGACACAGAAGGAGAAAGCCAGAGGGAGCAGCCAAAAATGGGAAGTCAGTGGAATCTGGAAGGGAAAGAAAACACTGTCATGTGCATTGCCATGTGCCAGAAAAGCCAAGGAACCGTTCCAAAGATTGCTGACCAGCCAGAAGATACTGACCTGAAAGGAAGCAAGGTTTCTAGCCTCTGAGCCAATACATTCGTATTGTTAAACCATTTATTTTATCTTATTTGGTTTAGCAGCCTAGAAACTAAAACAGTCCTCGAATTACTTTAGGCATTGATGCCTCAAAAATGAGAATGGCTTTATTATTTCTTCTTAATAGTGTTTCAACACAGGATCTAGTAGGTAGTAATGGAGGGGGCAATCATGTAATGCTGATGATACCAGATTGTAATCTGTTTGTCTTTCTCTTTCATAGTTCTTTTAGGCTATGGACTTGATCATATCCACCACTATATCTCAAAGCATCTATATTAGTGCTTGCATTCAATGAATATTAGATAAATGAACAAATGATTAAAAATAAGAACCTTTATTCTTATTCTAGTTGTTTCAGTTAGCTTAAATTGGTTGGAGGGATTAAAGGCAAGAAAGTTAGTATATCTTAATCTTCCCTAACCTACCTTTATGACCACTTAATAACTGATTCTAAAAAGACCAAGGACCAGATTAATCTGTATGTAATGCTTATAGAGAAGAAAGTAGGGGAAGCAGGTTCTCACTCTCTATCATCTTTTGCCTATGGTTCTGTAGTAAAATATTCTTATGTTGGAGTGGGAGGGTTGAGGTTGTCCCTTCGTTATGATTGATACTGACTCCCAGCAGGTTAAATATGTAATGATAGTGATTCCTCTTGGGCCATGGCTTGGCTGCTACAGAATGGACAATCTCATTTAGTTATTCAAAGAGAAACCAAGGAATATAGTAGGTTCTTAAATTGTCATCTGAACAAGCTAGATGTGTTTGACTCCACTCCACTCTGAACAGGGTTCAGTCCTCTTATAAGGATTTTTGCCACCAGCCAGCAGAATTGGGTCTAGTTCCTCACTGCTTTGTCACCTTTAAGGATGTTACTTTAAAATGACAGCTTGTTTCTTAGTCATTTATTTATTCTTTGGACATTTTTGTTAGGGGCTAGGATGAGTTTTAACAATTATTTTACCTTTGTCTAGTGAAATAGTTTGGTAAAACTAGAAACTCTTTTTTTTTTGGCATGGGCAGGCACCGGGAATCGAACTTGGGTCTCTGGCATGGCAGGTGAGAATTCTGCCATTGAGCCACCTTTGCACCACCCCATTTTTTTTTTAAATCATCACCAGCACTCTTGATTGCACAGCTGGTTCCTCTGATTAATGTTATACAAAAAGCTCATCTAAGACATGCAGTATTTGGAATAAGACATTTACTACATTAGTAACAAACATTAACAAAATGAGAATGATAGAGAATCCAGAGAGGGGAAATACCTCCTTAGAGGCCACATCTACATGATATCTGAGGACTCAGTAGGAAACATGAAAGGAATGCGATTATAAAATACTTGTAATGTAGCAGATATAATAATAATGAAAGGGTTTGAAATATTGTGGGAATTACCTAAATGTGACACAGAGACATAAAGTGAGCACATGCTATGGGCTTGCTTGACACAGGGTTGCCTCAAACCTTCACTTTATAGAAAATACAATATTTTTAAAGTGCAATAAAGTGAAGCATAATTAATGAGGTATGTCTGTATCTGTTATGGTGATCTGTAATCAGTGATCTTTGATGCTACTATTATAATTGTTTTGGGGTGCCACAAACTACACCTATATAAAATTGTGAATGTAATTAATAAATGTTGTATGTATGCTGATTGTTTGACCCATTGGCCATTGCCCATCTCTGTCCCTCTCCTCTGGCTTTCCTATGCCCTGAGCCACAATAATATTAAAATTAGGCTAATTAATAACTGGAAAGTTACTCCAGTACATGGAACACTTGTGGAATCTTATCTGTTGCCCTAGGTGTTCTTTAAGATTGGTTGGAATGGTCCTGGTTGGGGGTTGGCAGGTTATGATAGGTAGCAAGGTCTACCTGAGGCTTGCATAAGAGCAACCTCCAGAGTAGCCTCTCGACTATCCGAACTCTCTCTGCCACTGATACTTTATGGGTTACACTCTTTTCCCCCTTTTGGTCAGGATGGAATAGTTGATCCCATGGTGCCAGGTCTGGGTTCATCCCTGGGAGTCATCTCCCACATCTCCAGGGAATCTTTCACACCTGGATGTCATGTCCCATATAGGAGGGAAGGCAATGATTTCACTTGCGAAGTTCAGCTTAGAGAGACTGAGGTCATATCTTAGCAACAAAAGAGGTCCTCTAAAAGTAACTCTTAGGCATGCCTATAGGTAGTGTAAGCTTTTCCACTACCTAAATAAGCTTCACAAGAGTAAACCTCGTGATTGAGGGCATGGCCTATTGATTTGGGTGTCCCTGAAGTTTGACACAGTATCGGGGGATTCCCTGATGGTAAGGTTTAATAGTTCCATATTCTTTCTCCTGTCCCTCAGGGGACTTTGCCAATACTTTCTTTTTTTTTTAAATTTATTTATTAATAAAAAAAATTAACAACAAACGAACTAAAACATTAACATGTGATCATCTCATTCTACATATATAATCAGTAATTCACAATATCATCACTTAGTTGCATATTCATCATTATTAGAACATTTGCATCAATTCAGAAAAAGAAATAAAAAGACAACAGAAAAAGAAATAAAACGAAAACAGAAAAAAAAAGATTATACATACCATACCCCTTACCCCTCGTTTTCATTGATCACTAGCATTTCAAACTAAATTTATTTTAACATTTGTTCCCCCTATTATTTATTTTTATTCCATATTTTCTACTCGTCTGTTGACAAGGTAGATAAAAGGAGCATCAGACGCAAGGTTTTCACAATCACACAGTCACATTGTGAAAGCTATGTCATTATTCAATCATCATCAAGAAACATGGCTACTGGAATGCAGCTCTACATTTTCAGGCAATTCCCTCCAGCCTCTCCATTACATCTTGAATAACAAGGTGATATCTACTTAATGCGTAAGAATAACCTCCAGGATAACCTCTCGACTCTATGTGGAATCTCTCAGCCATTGCCACTTTGTCTCATTTCACTCTTCCCCCTTTTGGTCTAGAAGGTTTTCTCAATCCCTTGATGCTGAGTCTCAGCTCATTCTAGGGTTTTTCTCAATCCCTTGATGCTGAGTCTCAGCTTATTCTAGGATTTCTGTCCCACGTTGCCAGGAAGGTCCACACCCCTTGGAGTCATGTCCCACGTAGACAGGGGAGGGTGGTGAGTTTGGTTGTTGTGTTGTTTGCCAATACTTTTTGATTATCACTCTAGGATGTATCCAGGCATTACAATAATCTATACAGGATTAAAGGACCTCTTTCTTATTCTGAGTTCCCTGTGTTTCAGTTGTTCAAATGAGCTATACAGATAGTTTGAATTAGATTATGCACTCCAGAAAATTCCTGTTCCAGACCAAATAAAACTTTCTTCCATTGGTCTCAAAGAGTATGTGTGGTTCTAAAATATAGACACTGTCTTCTGTACCCCTATATTCTGAATTACTTTAACCCCAACCTGTTCAGCTTCATTCTTGTCTCTAAATATCAGGTTATATATATAAAACAGCCTTTCAAAATCCAGAAATAATGATCACCACTCGGGACTTAATGTGTCTGCTATAAAAGCTTACAATCTAGGCCCTTGTTTTCTTATAAGCATTTTCTAAAAGTGACCATACCATTGTTGTTCTTTTGTTTCTGGCTTATTTTGTCTCACCAAATGTCCCACATGTTCATTTACATCGTTGCATACCTCACAACTTTGTTCCTTTTTGTAGCAGTACAACCTTCATTCATGAGTATACACAATTGTTCGCCAATCTACTTCACTGTCAGTGCATCTTTCAGCCACCTGCATTCATTGGGCGTCATGTATGGGCCCAAAGTCCACAATCCATCAACATTCTCAATTTTAGATAATTTAATTGTTCTCAAGAGAAAGAAAACTAATAAGCACACCCTCACCAAATAGGAAATCGAAACCTCCTCTTAACACTTGTCCCTCCCCCCATTATTTACCTCTTATTGTCTGACTTTTTATTCTAGTTATCCTTGTGGCTAGAAAATCATTGTGACTTTTATTTACATTTCTGTAAGAGCTAATGAGATTAAGCATCTTTTTATGTGCTTATTGGAGAAATGTATGTTTAGATCTTTTGCTCATTTTTAATAGAGACAGTTTTACTTCTTTTCTACTCTGTATGCCTTTTATTTCTTTTTCTAACCTAACTTCCCTGGCTAAAACATTCAGTACAATGTTGAGTAGAGGTGGCGAGTGCAAACTCCTTGACTTGTTCTGATCTTAGGGCAAAGCATCCAGTCTTTTAGCATTAAGTATGAAGTTAATTGTGAGTTTTTCCTAAATGCTGTTTATCAGTTGAAGGAGTTTCCTCTATTCCTAATTGGTTGTGTGTTTTTATCATCAAAGGATGTGAGATTTTGTCGCACTTTTTTTCGTGCATCTATTGTGATGATCATATGATAGTTGGTTTTTCATTCTATTGATATGATGCATTATATTAATTGATTATCATATGTTAAACCAACCTTGCATCCCTAAAATAAATCTCACTTGCTCATAGTATATAATTCTTTTTTATATGTTACTAGATTCAATTTGCTAGCATGTTGATGAGACATTTTGTCTCCGTATTAATAAGAAATATTGGTCTGTAGATTTTTTTTCCTCGTGGATACTTTGGTTTTAGTAAGAGTATAATACTGGCCTCACAAAATAATTTGCTTTTCTATTTTTTTTTTTGGAAGTGTGTGTGAACAATTTATATTAATTCTTCTTTGAATGTTTTGTAGAATTCAGTGGTAAAGCCATCTGAGACTGGGCTTTTCTTTTTTATTTATTTTGATTTTCTTGATTTTTTTTAGTACTCTCTCTGTCTCTTCACATTATAGATCTAGAGCTGCAATATTCTTTTAAGTCAATGCCTAATCCAGAGCAAGGCCCAAACTTTCTTCAATTCTCTGAAAATTGAGAGACCTGAATAAGCTCCAGAAAAACTTTGAAGCTAGCAGAATTTGGTTCATGAGGTTAAGGAAGGAGGTTGTCTCCATAACATAAAAGAGCAAGGTGAGACACTGAGTGCTTATGTAGAAGCTGTAACAAGGGATCCAGAAGATCTAGCTAAGATAATTGATGAAATCACTTGAACAGATTTTCAGTGTAGAAGAAACAGCCTTATATTGGAAAAAATATGTTATCTAGGACTTTCACAGCTAGAGAGTAGTCAATGCCTGGCTTCAAAGCTTCAAAGAAGAGGCTGACTCTGTTGTTAGGGGCTGATGCATCTGGTGATGTTAAGTTGAAGCCGATGCTCATTTACCATTCAAAAAATTCTAAGGACCTTAAGAATTATGCTAAATATACTCTGCCTGTGCTCCGTAAATGGAACAACAAAGCCTGGATGACAGCACGTCTGTTTACAGTAGGCTTACAGAATATTTTAAGCCCACTGTTGAGACCTACTGTTATGAAAAAAAGATTTCTTTCAAAATATCACTTCTCATTAACAATGCACCTGGTCACCCAAGAGCTCTGATGGAGATATACAATGATTAATGTTGTTTTCATACCTGCTAAATGCGACATCCATATTGCAGCCCATGGATCAAGGGTCCTTTGACTTCCAAGTCTTATTGTTGAAGAAATACATTCATAAGGATATAGCTACCATAGATACCGATACCTCTGATGGATCTGGGAGAAGTACATTGAAAACCTTCTGGAAAGAATTCACTATTCTAGATGTCATTAAGAATATTCCACAAGTCATAGGAGGAGATTAAAATGTCAGCATTCACAGGTGTTTGGAAAAAGTCGATTCCAACCCTCATGGATGACTTTGAGGGATTCATTCAAGACTTAAGGAGAGGAAGTAACTGCAATTGTGGTGAAAATAGCTGAAGAACTAGAATTAGAAGTGGAGTCTGAAGATGTGACTGAATTCTTCAATCTCATCACAAATCTTTAATAGATGAGGGGTTGCTTATGGGTGGGCAAAAATGTGGTTTCTTGAGATAGAATCTACTCCTGATGAAGATGCCGTGGACATTGTTGAAATGACAGCAAAGGATTTAGAATATTATATAAACTTAGTTGAAAATGCAATGGCAGGCTTCGAGAGGTTTGATTCCAATTTTGAAAGAAGTTCTGTGTGTAAAATGCTATCAAACAGCATCATGTGCTGCGGAGAAATCTTTCTCAAAAGGAAGAGTCAATCAATGCAGCACACTTCATTGTTGTCTTATTTTAAGGGATTTAACTAATTGTACGTGCAACCATTCTATTTCCAAATAAGGTCACATTCTAAGGTACCGGAGGTTAGGATTTCAGCATACTTTCTTCAGGACTCTGCTCAAATGTCACTTTATCGAAAAAGTCTTTCAATAACCAGCAAATTTAACATAAAACTTTTCCCTTTCTCTTTCCTCCCTCCATTATTCTCTTTCTCCCTAATCTTCCTTTTATTTTATCATACTTCTCATCAATACCTAACATATTGTTTATCTCCTTCCACTAAACAGTAAGTAAAATATCTGTTTCTCATATTGCTGAATCATCAACACCCAGAACAATTTTTCTGACCTAGCAGTCCCTTTCAATCTTCATGAGAAAGTGATGCTTGTAGAGTTTTATGGTTTAAATTGATATGAGATTAATTCTTTAGTCAAAACTTGAATAATTCTGAAGATGAAACATATTTTCTCAGAGATTATGTATTTTTAAGGAGATAAGATCACTGTGTCTCAGCTTGGGAAAACCCTGGAGTCTTCAAATGGAATGAGTTCATCTTGAGTCTCTGAAGTCAAATGACATAGTTTATCAAGTCGTCAAAATAAATTTAGGCTTCCATATGTCTTCTTAAAGGTGCTAGGTTTTAGGCATCTACATCTCCAAATCTATGCATATTTGCCCTGGCATCTGAGCCCAACAGTCTCAATTATGATCCGTAGGATCTTTTTTTTTTGAGAAATAAGTTGCTTATATAAAGAACTTGAACTTCATATATTTGCATGTGCCTTCCTCCAAGTTCTGCTTGGAATCTGGTTGAGGTGCTCTAGTAATAACTGCTAGTCTTTTGGGAAAATCCTGGGAGTTTTTGTAAGACCAGGAATAGTGGAGGGTTACTGTTCAGGTACAGGGCAAAGAAGATGGTCTTTAGCTTATTTAGTCTTTATATATGTATTTGTGAGAAAACCTCTAAAAAAATTGGAGTAGAAAGCTATGACTTGTTAGACTTCTAAATGATTTTTCTGTATTTGGAAAGACCCTTGTATATCTTAAAATTTTTTATATTTTGGTTGACTACTCTAGTTACTTTTGTTTTGACCTTGGACTCAAAATGTTAAGAGCTACGTAAGAATATGAGTGCAAGGAGGAAATGATTACCTCCTGCCTGACTCATAATATTCATTTTAATGATGTAAATGAATGATATAAATAAAAAAGGTAGGGTTGATTATAATACTGACCTAATAATACTATTTTACTGAACAATTTTAAAATGCTTTCATAAACATTAGCTCATGAAATCCTCACAAGATGAACTCATAAGGCAGATCATCATCTTTACAGTTTTCCAATGTGAAAAAATGAAAAATTTTAGAGCAATTAAATATTTTGCTCAAGGCCAGAGCTTAAATCCCAGCCCAGTACTTCTTCAGATTGTTTTCTTTTGTTTGGAGAGGGAAGTAAAATTCTTCCTAAATTTATCACATGGACTGATATATCCGTTCTAGACTGTGATGAAAGGTAAGTTTGGTCACTTATTTCATTTATAGAGGCAAATACCTTTGAAGAAATGACTGAAGGGAACAGTGCTTTCAGTCTAGTTTAATTTCAGATAAGTTATTAAGAGAATCTTTGGGACGGGTCACGGTGGCTCAGCAGGCAAGAATGCTCGCCTGCCATGCTAGAGGACCTGGGTTTGATTCCCGGTGTCTGCCCATGTAAAAAGAAAAAAAAAAAGAAAAAAGAGAGAATCTTTGGCAGTTCTAGCATTCTAATGTTCTAGATTAGTTAACTGAACTAAGGATATCTGGATACATGAAGTTCAAAAGTCTGTTGAAACAGAATCAGATGTTTGAGGAGTCTTATTTGTATTAGAGTGGTGGCCTTGATAGATAGGAGGACAGATATTTTAGAATATAGAAAACTGGTTTTATGAGAAAGCCTGAAACCAATTTTAGAGAAAGGAATACTCATATTTTACAAGGTAACTCATAAAATGATTCCTTGATGTACACTAAAGTCAGTTTGATTAATCTTTCCTTGCCTTTGCTCTCAGAACGTTTTGGAAAAAAAATAGATATTTTATAAAAAATGATATTTAACATGGAGATAATGTAGCTGGCTTGTGACAATCTGACTTTGTTGTCTTCTATTGCCACAATTCAGAGAATTTTTTAAAGTTATTTTCTAACATCATCAGAGTTAGAAAAAAATTAAGCTATTTGCTTTTTAGAACTGAAGCCTATGTGATTGCTGACTTGCTAATGCCACTATGGTTTGACTGACATTTTCAGACAGAAATGATCCTTGCTCTTTTTTTTTAGGGTGCATGGTCTGGGAATCAAACCCGGGTCTCCCGCGTGAAAGGCAGGCATTCTGCCACTGAACCACCCATGCACCCTGTTTTTGTGCAATTGATTTCTGAGACTAAGTCATGATTTTCAGTCTGTTACAATCATGTTTTGTCATCTTACCTTTCAAGCTCAAAATTGTAATCTCAGTTCCAACATTTAGTTTATTAGTGGTTCCTCTCAACACAGTATCATTTTATAAGCCTGTCTTTCAGGTGTTGTCACTGATAAAATTTTGAACAAGTCAGTTAGGACCATATACTAAATCCTGACATACTCCACTAAAGAATTCCTTTCAATTTGATCTTCATCCTTTCATTTGCCCTTTGGATACAATATTCCAACCAACTTTGAATTTTCTAACTTTACAAGGTGACAAGCTAGGTTTATAAGGGTTATTAAGAATGTGTTATTCTTTGCTGCTAACTGGTCACACTATTTACAGTAATTCTGACATTTACTAATTATCCTTTTTATCTTCTTTACCCAACTAAGAGTGGTTTAAGATCTTTGCTTACCAACAAAGTATAGCCTTCAGCTGTATGACACTTGGAGTTACACCTTATTGGAGTGCTAATTGTATAGCCATTTTGGGGAGATCTCTGGAGGGCTACTTGGATCCAGATTTTTGTTCTTCACAGGATTCATTCTTTCATTCATTATTTTTTTTCTTTATTTCATTCATTATTCTACTAATATCTTCTGAGCATTTATTATATGCTAAGGACTGTGATGGGCATGGGGAAAATAAGAGTGAGCAAAACAGCACTTTGGTGAAATTCATAGTTGAGTATGAAAGGTAGTTATTTAACAAATAATCACACTTAATAATATATTCTATATGTCATCAAATTTAAGACTATCAGTGGTAATGTGCATCTTGATTTTAGAGATGTTAAAATGTGAAACAATATGTGTTTTAAATCAATGAATTATGGTAATTGCAAATTGTGGTAAGTGCTGTGAAAGTAAAATATTAAATGAGATGCTAAACAAGAAGACCAGACTTGGTCTACATGGTCTCTGAAGAAGAGTCATTAGAATTGGTATTTGATGGATGGATAGGACTAATTAGGTAAGTAAGTGAGGAAGATAGCAGGCACAGGAATAGCATGTTCAAAGGCACTGAGGCAAGAAGTATGATATATATATATCATACTTATATGTATTTATATATATATGTAAACCTGAAATGAGACTGGCGGGGGAGACAGGGGCCATACCATGTAAGGTATTGTAGGTTATGTTACAGATTTTATCTCTATTTTAAGTTTAACAAAAAGTCACCGAATGGTTGTATGCAGTAAAATGACATGATCATTTAATCTTGGGGTGAATTACAGGTTCCTCATGGCAATGATGACTTTTCATCTGGAAGGGTAATAAGTTTTTACTTTCAGATTCTTCAGTTTGGAACATCTATGAGACAAATATTTCTCTTGTTAGTAAAACTCTCATTGCACAACTTTGAAATAACAAAGTTTTCATATTCATACTGAGATAGGGAAGGAGTGGGAGTTGGGGACAGAAAACTGTTCTGGTGTGCAGATGGGAGTATGAAAGGGATGTGATAAAAGCTAAGGGAAGCAATTTTCAAGGTGGAGGGATCACTTATCAGTATAAAATGCTAAGGATATGTAAAGTAGCATAGTGAGAGAAGAAGTCAATATCCAATGAAATTGATGATATGGAGGAAATTGTTCATCATGGTTAATTGGTGTGCTGGTGACAAATGTGAAATTTTAGTGAGCTGACGAATAGGATGTAAGGAAATGGAAAATATGAGTTCAGAAGGTTCTTTTAAAAAGTTTGATTATGACAGGAAGGAAAGAGATAATATCTAAATTCAGGTTATATGTAGGGTCAATATGTTTTTAAAATATAGATAGGAGACAATAGTACATTTTATAACTTCGGGTGAAAAATTCAGTTGAAAGGGAGAGATTAAAAATGCACGCAGACGCCATTACTAGATATATAGTGAGAATAACTGAAAGCAGGGATGCAAATAGATATCTGCATACCAATGTTTATAGTGGCATTATTCACAATTGCCAATAGACACCAAAAGATAAATATTGTATGCCTCACTAATATGAAACAATTATAATGAGCAAACCCTGGGAGTTAAAATCTAGATTATAGGTTACCAGGAGATAGAAAGAGGGTAGAGAACGGACAGATGATGCTAAAGCATACAGAATATTTAATAAGGTTGATTGTAAATGTTTGAGAATGGATAGAGGTGATGAGATAGTACTCTAACTGTAATTAACAATGCTGAGTGAGTATAGTTGAAAGGGGAGGTCTATGGTCATATGTGTCACTAGAAGAAAAGCTAGAGGATAAAATGTTGGACTGTATAACACAGCAAAAACTATTGTGGACAATGACTTTGGTTAATTGTACAAATATAAGAAAGTTCTTATATGAACTAGGACAAATGCTTGTCATTAGTACGTGGTGTTAATAAAAGTATGTGGGAGGTATGTGGGGAAAATACAGTTAATGCAAACTGAGGACTATAGTTAACAGTAACACTGTAATATTCTTTCATCAATAGCAACAAAGGTATTATACCAAAGCTAAGCATAAATTATATGGGGGATAAGGGTATGGAATTATTTTTTTCAGAGAAATGAGAATGTTCTCAAATTGATTGTGGTGGTGAATGCATAACTATTTGATTATATCAAGAGCCACTGATTGTACACTTTGGACAATTGCATGGTTTGTGAATAAAACTGTTTAAAAGGTGCTTGCAGGAGAGAGGATGTTCAATAGTCCAAGATCCTTGAGGCCACAGACGAATATAAAACCCAAAGCACAACTGGAAGAGATAACCTTGGATGAGAAGTTTGTCTCCTTTCCAATGGGTGGGGAAAGATGGGTGAGGATTCTAATGTTTGTAAGTGATGGAAACAAAACGTCTCATTCATTTTTATGAGCTCCATTTCTTCAGTTAAATAAGACAAAATCATGTGCTAAGAATGAGGGAGGAAGTAATGGATTTGGGAGCCTATGGAAGGTAGAATTTTGGAACATTCACAAAGGGAAAAGAAAGACATCTGTCTATAGACTAACATTGATGAACAACGCAGAGCTCAGTGAGGTGGGAGGCCATACATTTTTAGTGGCTTCATACTGCACCATTGCATGACCAGTTGTAAACAGAGAAGCCAAATGGTAGGAATGATGGGGATGGAGATTTTGTAGGCTGGCTTCAGGGGAAGGAAAGAGATGTAAGAAAAGCCAGTTAAAGAGTGGGGGTCCAGAGTGGGGTTGAGGGAACATGCTGGATAGAAGAAGACTTGGAGTAATGGTGTAGGAGATAAAGATTATAGTGTACATTCTTGTACATATATCCTATTTTTATATAACAGATTCCTAAAAATGGGAGTCATGGGGCAAAATGTATTCCCAGTTAAATTTTTAACAGATATTACCAGTTTACTTTTCAAAAAGGCTGAAGCGATTCAGTATCCCCTAGCAATGGATGAGAGTGCTGGTCCACCCCCTTTCTCAGCTCTACATGTTCTCAATGTTTTAAGTTTTGGTTAATCATTGTTATTATTGTTATTATTATGGGGGTGGAGAAGTGGTATATCTCTGTATTATGATTAAGTTCTTGCATCAACTTGGCTAGGATATGGTGTCCAGTTCCTTGGTCAATCAAGCACTGGCCTGATAGTTACTGTGAGGATATTTTGTGGATTTAAATAATCAGTCAATTGATTGCATCTATGCAATCAACAAAAGAGTGTCTTCAGCAATGAGAGAAGTCTCATCCAATCAGTTGAAAGCCTTAAAGGGAGAATTGATGATGTCAGCAGGCAGAAGAATTTCTGTCTCAACTCCAACCAGCTGGCTTCTCCTGTGGAATTCATTGAAACCTTCATCAGAGTACCCAGCTTGCAGCCTGCTCTGTGGAATTTAGAATTGCCATCCCACAGTTGTGTGAGCCAATTCCTCTAATCTCATAATGTTTACATCATACATGTACACATCTGTTGGTTCTGTTTTCCTGAAGAATCCTGACTAACACATTCTGTTACAGTTAGTATTTTCCTATTAGTGTCTTTGAGCATCTTCTCAACTTAATCATTTATATTTCCTTTGAATTAGCTGTTTATATCCTTTGACCATTCTATAGGTTTTTTTGGTCATTTTTTTTTTTTATTAATCTATAGGTACTCTTCATATATGAAGGATAATATCCCCTTGTCATCATATGTGTTGCAAGTATTTGTTAAGTGCTAATTTTTTTTAACTTTTTGAAATTTTTTTATTCCTTTCTATTCACACATTTTAAATTTTAGTAAGGTTATGTCGCTCACTTTTTTTTTTATTGTAGATTCTGGTTTTCTACCTAGAATCCCTATCTTAAACATGTTTTCCCCAGTGTTTTTCTAATAAGTTTACAGTTTTATTATTATTTTGTTATTTTAATTTTTTAATTTTTTGTTTTATATTTTAATCTTTAATCCACTTGGAATTGACTTTTCGCTGTTGTGAGTGTTGGTCTAACTTGGAAAAGAGACAGAAACTGTGCACTGGGTCAAAGTCCTGGATCATGTGAAGGAGGAACAGGACAACAGGATAACAGTGACAAAAACCCAACTATTTAAGACCTTTCAAAACGAAGCTGCTACATTTCCCACAAAGAAGGACAGTAGAACTGGTGACAAGAGGAGAATCTGCGTTTTGATGTTGTTGCTTTGTTGGTGGTGGTGGCAGCAAGGGTGGTGTTGTTCCTCTCACTGATGCCAGACCATTATTTCTCTGATATTCAAAATGGCTCCTGTGAGGCACCTCCATCTGCCACACCATCCTCTACCTTTTTGTCACTGTTATCCTCGGTGTCCTGTTCCCTCCTTCACATGACTCAGGACTTTGACCCAGTGCTCAGTTTCTGTCTCTTTTCCAAGATAGACCAACACTCACAACAGCAAAAAGTTAATTCCAAGTGGATTAAAGTTTAAAATATTATACAAAAAACAAATTAAGGCAAAGCGGTATAGGGGATGTTCTGGGTAAAGGGTAATAATATAGGGTAACCTGTGTTCAATGTTACAGAAATTATAGTGGGCACACCCGAGAGATTTATTGTTGGGGAGCAGGGAGAGGATGGTTGAATTGTGGAGGCCCCAGTCAGAACTAGGACAAGAGTATGGCAGATATAAGGGTAGGCATGAAGGTTTCATGCTGACTCAGACTAATGGGCAGATGGCTTCTGCTTATGGCCCGATTATACTTTCATATTAGTGAAAAGTTGGAAACTTCAAATATTTATCAATAAGAAAATGATTAAATAAATTATTTCACCACGTTTTGCTCTCTTTTATTCTGTAGAACAAACTTTTGATAATTGGAATGTTTTCATCCTTTTTTCAGTTTAACAAGGGAAGCAACAATTATAAAGACAAAAAGAGACCAATCTGCCCCCATCAACCAAATTGTCAAACTAGAATGTCAGCAAAGAGTTATATGGGCCTGGCAGAGCTCAGATAGCGGATTCACTTGTACTTTGGCTTCTGCAGAGCTCAGCCCCAAGCAGAAGATTAATTTGCTTCAGCTGTGATGGTGTGGAACCCTAGAGTGTAGTTGCATTGCCGTATTTGTACTTTGGATTACCCTACTTAATACACCATCTTCTCCCTTCTTTTAATTTTTCTTCTAAGTCCTTCCTTCCTTCCTTCCTTCCTCCCTTGCTTCCTCCTTCCCTCTGTCCCTCCTTCCTTCCTTCCTCTCTTTCTTTCTCATTCTTTTTCTCTCCCTCTCTTTCTCTCTCCCTCTCTCTCTCTCTCTCTTTTCCTTTCCTTCCCTCCCCTCCCCTCCCCTTCCCTTTCGCCTTCTAAGAAAAGATTCTCCCTCTCTAAGAGGCTGCCTCTTTGGCCACGTGGTTATAGGATTAATGACCTTACTGCTCACATTTCAAATTCTGTAATGGATGCCAAGACTGCTCTTTGTTTTGGACCTATTGTAGCTACTGTGGCTGTTGTGGCTTGTGGCTAGCCTTACCAGTTTGGCCACATACTAACGCTTATAGTTAACGCTTATAGAGATCCCTCACAGATTGGCTAGAATGTTCTCTATAAGATTCCTGGTAAGAGGTAGCAAACGGGTTTTTCTTAGTTCTTTCTGTTTTTAGTTTGATTTTCTCTGGCTGCAATCCCTTGTGTAGCTAACAACCAGCTATTTGCAAATAAATGCTGGTGCTGGCTGTGACAGGTAAAGAATGCTATAATACTTTCTTGAAGCATATCGATTACACTTGTTCCAAGTAAGCCATACTTTTCCCCCTCCTTAAAAATACTTCGTCCTCCACTTGAAAGCAGTAAGGACATAGAATGAGTACTAAGACTGGAATCAATCAGACAACTCTATATTCAACTCCTTTTTCTAATAATTGCTGGTGTCCTAAATTAGATAAAATATATTCTTTTCTGGGCCTATGTCAATCTTACTTGATCATTCTGTCTAAAATAACCAATCCCCTTACTCTCTTCAAAACTCTTGTCCCAGTCTACAGTTATTACTTTTGTGTGTTACTTCTTTAAAATTATTAAGCACAATGTTCTGAAAATGTGTATGCTCACAATATAAAATTCAAATGGTACAAAGCGGTCTGAAAGTGAAAATAGTCTTCTCACCTAAGTGTCATGTGCTAGAAAAAACATTGTTGACATTTTGTATGCTTTTCCAGATATACTCTATTTATATAGAAACATTTTTGTACACACACACACAACACACACAACACACACATTTAACTCGTTATAGTATAAGTACACTGTTTTGAATCTTAATTTTTTCCAGTTAACAGTATATCTTGATTCTTTATATGTTCATAACCATTGGAGCTACCTCATTCCTTTTAATGGCTAGATAGTATTCTATTTTATGCCTGTAACAATTTATTTCTGTAATCTATTAATGGAAGTTTAGGTTGTTTTCTTTCTTTTGTCTTTGCACACAATGCTGCAATGACTGTATTTCTACAGACATAATTTTTACATTTTAAATGTTTGTTGACATTGCCAAATTGCCCTACTAAAATCTATGAATTTACACTCTTTCCAGCAATATATGGAAGTTGCATTTTCCCTACACCTTCACCAACACGGTTTTCATCAATATTTTGATCTTCCACAATCTGAGAGGTTAAAGATGCATTTTCATTTGCATTTTACTCTTGTTAAGACTGATATTGAGCATCTTTTCTTGTGTTTAAGAGCCATTTCCTTTTCTGGGAACTTAACAATTCATAGCCCTCGTTATTTTTTTGAAAATTGGGAGGTTGATATTTTTCTTAATGATTTATAAGAACAGAGTTCTTTGTTTGCTAAATAAAATAGGTCATTTGAATGTGTTGAAAATATTTTTTCTCTTAACTCTGTGTATGATAGGATTTTTTTTTCTACTAGGAAGTTTGGATTTTATGTATCAAATTTATCAATCTTTTCTTTCTGGGTTTTATAGCATTCGAAAGTCCTTCTCTGTTCTAAGATTACATAAAGAAAACTACCATGTTTTCTTTTAGTAATATTATGGTTTCATTTTTCTTGTTTAAATATTTGAAGGCTTTAGAATTTATTTTGTAAAGTATGATATAAGATCCCACTTGATTTTTCCACTAATGACTATTCATTTGTCACTATACCATTTATTGAAATAATCCACCTTTTCTGGGTTAATTAATTTGAAATTAATTTGAAATGCTGCCTTAGTCATATATAAAATTACAGAACAATCATGGAAAAAATACAGGATTCTCATAAACTACCCTATTATTAACACCTGGCATTGGTGTGGAACATTTATTACAATTGATGACAGCACATTTTTGTAATTGTACAATTAACTATAGTCCATGGTTTAACTTGGGGTTCACTATTTGTGTTGTGCAGTTTCAGAAATTTTAAAAATATTTTAATTCTATTACTATTTGTTTTAGTTTGCTAAAGCTACTGGAATGCAATATACCAGGAACAGAATGGTGTTTTGCTTTTTTTTTTCACATGGGCAGACACTGGGAATTGAACCTGGGTCTCCAGCATGGCAGGCAAGAACGCCGCCTGCTGAGCCACCATGTCCCGCTCCAGAACGGCTTTTAAAATGGGAATTTATTAAAGTGCAGGTTTACAGTTTTAAGTCCATAGAAATGTCCAAACTAAGACACCCAGAGAAAGATACCTTGACTCCAAAGAAAGGGCCAATGAAATTCATGGATTCTCCCTCAGCTGGGAAGGCACATGGCAAAGTCTGCTAGTTTTTTCTTCTCATTTCATAAGGTTCTCCTGGGGGTGTTTTCCTTCTGTATCTGCAAGGATCTCTGGCTGTGTCGGCTCTGTTGGCTCTAAAACTTTTTCCAAAATGGTTCCTTCTTAAAGGGCTCCAGTAAGCAACCCCACATTGAATAGGTGGAGACACATCTCCATGGAAACCAACTAACCAAAAGTTACCAACCACAATTGGGTGGGCCACATCTCTGTGCAAATAATCAGAAGAATCTCACCCAGCAATATTGAATGAGGGTTAAAGGACATGGCTTTTCTGAGCGTACATAATAGCTTCAAATTGGGACACTGCCCAATTGATCTTTCTTATTACTTGAGTACAGTTAGTTTTTCAGTTGATCAGTATTTATTTCTTCATTGTATTTTTTTTTTTTACATGGGCAGGCACCGGGAATCAAACCTGGGTCCTCTGGCATGGCAGGCAAGCATTCTTACCTGCTGAGCCACTGTGGCCCGCCCTTCATTGTCTTTTTTACTAGAATGTGACTTTCATGAAAGAATGTATCTTGTCTGTCTTGTTCACTGCTGTATTTCCCAGCTGTAGGCACAATGCTTGCCTCAGAGTAACCTCTTAAGTATTTGAATGAGTGAAAGGATAATTGAGTATGTAAACAATATCTATTTCAGAATGTTGTCAGGGGGATATATTTGGTATATATTCTTCCCAAGTATTTGACGCATAATAGATCATCAATATACAGTGTGCTAGTTTGAATCTTTTGTGTACTCCAGAAAAGCCATGTCCCTTAATTCTTATTCAATATTGCTGGGTGGAAGCTTTTTTTTTTTTTTTTTTTAACTTTTTTTTGGTATAGTATAACATACATACAAAGCAAAGAAATAAAAAAAGCAATAGTTTTCAAAGCACTCTTCAGCAAGTAGTTTCAGATCAGATCCCAGAGTGTCATGGGCTACCATCTGAACATCTCAGATCTTTCCTTCTAGCTGCTCCAGAATGTAGGAGTCTAGAAGGCTTAAATATTTTTTTATCACCACACACGCAAAAAACATATTCAAAAAGCAATAACTTTCAAAGCATAACACCACACTTAGTTGTAGAACATATTTCAGAGTTTGACATGGGTTACAAGTCCACAATTTTAGGTTTTTATTTCTAGCTGCTCTAAGATACTGGAGACTAAAGGAGGTATCAGTGATTCAGTAATTATATTCATTTGTTCAGTCCTATCTTCTCTGTATAACTTGGGTGGAAACTTTTTGATTGTTCTTATGGAGATGTGACCCACCCAGTTATGGGTGGTAACTTTTGATTAGATGATTTCCATTGAGATGTATCTTCATCCATTCAAGGTATGGTTGATTACTGGAGCCCTTTAAAATGGAACCATTTTGGTAAAAGCTTCAGAGCTCATACAGCCAGAGACCTTTGGAGATGAAGAAAGAAAATGCCCCTGGGGGAGTGTTATGAAACAAGAAGCCTGGAGAGAAAGCTACCAGATGTCGCCGTGTTCTCCAATGTGCCTTTCCAGTTGAGAGAGAAACCCTTCGTGAATCAAGGTATCTTTCCCTGGATGCCTTAGATTGGACATTTCTATAGCCTTGCTTTAATTTGGACATTTTCATAGCCTTAGAACACATAAAATTGCAACTTAATAAATTCCCCTTTTTGAAAGTATTTCCATTTCTGGTATATTGTGTTATGGCAGCTTGCAAACTAAAACAGATTTTGGTAGCAGAGAAGTGGGGTGCTGCTGTGGTTTACAAATACCAAACATGTTGGAATGGCTTTTTTGAATGGATAAGGAGAAGATTCTGGAAAAGTTGCAAGGAGCTTAGAATGCTTTGAAGAGAATTGATAGAATTATAATGTTATGTATTATATTTAATTCATCATATGCCTGAATTTATACATATATAAAAATAAAAAATATATATAAATACATAAATTCAGGCATATAATGAAGCATGAATATTTAGGGAAATGTAGAGGGCCCAACATCCACAGTCCATCAACATTCTCAATTAGATCATTTCATTGTTCCCGAGGGAAAGAAAACCAATAAACACACCCTCGCCAAATAGGAAATCTAAACCTCCTCTTAGCTCTTTTCCCTCCCCAAATTATTTACCTCTGGTGTTGCTGTAGTAGTGCTGATGGTTTCCTTTTGAACATAGCTCATAGTATCCAATAGCAGTTTCCACCCTGTACTCTGGACTTAAACACTCTTTGTACAAAAATCATGTTTGAAGTAATTCTTGCAAGAACTAATTCATATTTCTGCTGTTAATCAGCGGGACATGTAGGCCTATATAACCCCCTTCAGTCTTGTTCATCTTCAGTATGGTAATATTACTTATAGATCCACTACAGAACCACCTTCACTCCTATCCATAATATTCCATCATATGTATATACCACATTTTGTTGATCCACTCGTCTGTTTGTTTTTTGTTTTTTTTTTTTTAATTTGCATATGGGCAGGAAGGAGGCACCAGGGATCGAACTCCAGACCTCCAGCATGGCAGGTCGGAGCTCTGCCTGCTGAGCCACGGCAGCCGCCCTAATCCACTCGTCTGTTGATGGGCATTTGCTTTGTTTCCATCTTTTAGTGATTGTGAATAATGCTTCTATGAACATCGGTGTGCAAATATCTGTTTGTGTCACTGCTTTCAGCTCTTCTGTGTATATACCAAGTAGTGCTATTGCTGGGTCATAGGGCAACTTGATATTTAGTTTCCTAAGGAACCACCAAACAGTCTCCCATAGTAGCTGCACCATTATGTTTCCACTAGCAGTGCATAAGTGTCCCAATGTCTCCACATCCTCTCCAACATTTGTGATTTCCTGTTTGTTTAATAGCAGCCATTCTTATAGGTGTGAAGTGGTATCTCATTGTAGTCTTGATCTGCAGTTCCCTTATAGCCAATGAAAACGAGCATCTCTTCATATGCTTTTGACCCATCTGTATTTGCTTTTCAGAAAAATGCCTATTCATATCTTTAGCCCATTTTATAATTGGGTTATTTGTTCTTTTGTTGTTGAGTGGTATGATTTCTTTGTATATACAGGAAATCAGACCTTTGTCTGATATGTGATTTCCAAATATTTTCTCCCATTGAGTTCGCTGCCTCTTCACCTAGTTAACAAAGTCTTTTGAGCTGCAGAAGCATTTGATTTTGAGGAGTTCCCATTTATCTATTTTTTCTCTTGTTGCTTATACTTTGAGTTTAAAGTTTAGGAAGATACCTCCTATTACTAGGTCTTGAAGATGTTTCCTTTCATTTTGTTCTAGAAGTTTTATGGTGCTAGTTCTTATATTTAGGTGTTTGATCCACTTTGAGTCGATTTTTGTGTAGGATGTAAGATAAAAGTCCTCTTTCATTCTTTTGGCTCTTGATATCCAGTTCTTCCATGCCCCATTATTGAAAAGACTATTTTGTACCAGTTCAGAGGATTTGGGGGCATTGCCAAAAATCAGTTGACCATAGATTTGGTGGTCTATTTCTGCACTCTCGATTTGATTCCATTGGTCAGTGCTTCTATCTTTGTGCCAGTATCATGCTGTTTTGATCACTGTGGTTTTATAATAGGTTTTAAAGTCTGGGAGTGTTAATCCTCATACTACATTCTTCTTTTTTTAGGTTTTTTTTTTTTTTTTAATCTATTCTGGGTCTCTTTCCCTTCCCGGTGAATTTGCTAATTAGCTTTTCCAAATCTTCAAAGTAGGTTGTTGGAGTTTTGATTGGTACTGTGTTGAATCTGTAGATCAACTTGGGGAGAGTTGACATCTTAACTGTATTTAACCTTCTTATCCATGAGCAGGCAATGTCTTTCCACCTATTTAGATCTACTTTGATTTCTTTTAGCAATGTTATGTAGTTTTCTGTGTACAAGTCCTTTACATCCCTAGTTAAGTTCATTCCTAAGCACTTGATTCTTTTAGTTGCTCTTTTGAATAGAATTTTTTCCTTAACCGACTCCTCAACTAGGTCATTGCTTGTGCATAGAAATGTTACTGATTTTTGCACATTAATTTTATATCCCACCATCTTGCTGAATTTGTTTATTAGCTCAAGTAACTTTACTGTAGATTTCTCAGGATCTTCCAAGTATAGGATCATATTATATGCAAATAATGACAGTTTTAACTTCTTCCTTTCCAATTTGGATGCCTTTTATTTCTTTGTCCTGCCTCATTGCTCTAGCTAGAACTTCCAGAACAATGTTGAATAATACTGGTGACAGTGAGCATCCTTGTCTTGTACCTTATCTTAGGGGGAAAGCTTTTAGTCTCTCTCCATTGAGTAGGATGCTGCCTATCAATTTGTCATATATTCCCTTTATCATATTGAGGTAGTTACCTTTGATTCCTATCTTTTGCAGTGTTTTTATCAGAAAAGGATGCTGAATTTTGTTGAACGCTTTTTCAGAATCAATCAAGATGATCATGTGATAGTCTCTTTCAATTTGTTAATGTGCTGTATTACATTAATTGATTTTCTTGCATCGAACCATCCTTGCATTCCTGGTATAAGCCCCCTTGGTCATGGTGTATAATTCTTTTAAGGTGTTGTTGGATTTGATTTGTTAATATTTTATTGAGAATTTTTGCATCTATGTTCATTAGGGAGTTTGGCCTGTAGTTTTCCTTTCTTATAGCATCTTTACCCAGTTTTGGTATTAAAATTATATTAGCTTCATAAAATGAGTTAGGTAGAGTTCCTTTTTCCTGAATTTTTTGGAAAAGTTTGAACAGGATTGGTGTTAGTTCTCTTTTGGAATGTTTGATAAAATTCCCTTGTGAAGCCATCTGGCCCTGGGCTTTTCTTTGTAGGAAGATTTTTATGTTTTTAGAACATGACAAGATACAAATACGAACATTCTTACCATATGATGTAGGAAGATTTTTGATGACTGATTGAATCTCTTTACTTGTGATTGGTTTGTTGAGATCTTCTGTTTCTTCCTAAGTCAGTGTAGCTTGTTTGTGTGTCTCCAAGAATTTGTCCATTTCATCTAAGTTGTCTAGTTTGTTGGCATATAGTTGTTCATAGTATCCTCTTTTGCACAAATATTTATGATTGTTGTATTGTTATATCTTCTTGGTGAATTGACCCTTTAATTAGTATATAGCATCCTTCTTTGTCTCTTATGATGTCTTTACATTTAAAGTCTATTTTGTCTGATATTAGTATAGCTACTCCTGCTTTCTTTTGGTTGCAACTTGTATGGAAAATATTTTTCCATCCTTTCACTTTCAATCTATTTGTATCCTTGTGTCTAAGATCAGTCTCTTGTAAACAGCATATAGCTGGATTATGTTTCTTAATCTGTTCTACCAATCTGTATCTTTTAGTTGGTAAATTTAATCTAACATTCAAAGTTATTACTGAAAAGATGTTTCTCGAATCCACCATCTTATCTTTTTAATTTTATTTGTCAGATCTATATATTCTTTTCCCTCTTTCACTTTGTATTCTTTAAATTACCCTTAGTGGTACTCTTCAATTCTGTGCCCTTCTCCAGACCTCCTTCTCCTGTCTTTTTTTTTTTCATCCAGCAGAACTCCTTTTAATATTTCTTGTAGGGCTGGTCTCTTGTTGACACATTCCTTCAGGATTTCTTTGTCTGTGAAAATTTTAATCTCTCCCTCAGTTTTGAAGGACAATTTGGTTTGGTACAGAATTCTTGGCTGGAAGTCTTTCTCTTTCAGGATCTTGAATATATCATACCACTGCCTTCTTGCCTCCAGGGTGCTAGTTGAGTAGTCTGAACTCAGTCTTATTTGGTTTCCCTTGTATATAGTAGACTGTTTTTCTCTTGCTGCTTTCAGGACTTTCTGCTTCTCTTCAACATTTGACAGACTGATTAGTATATGTCTTGGAGAAGGCCTATTTGGATTTATTCTGTTTGGAGTTTGTTGGGCTTCTTTGACTTGTAAATTTATATCCTTTATGAGGGTTGGGAAATATTCTCCCATTACATCCTCAACTACTCTTCCTAGCCCTTTACTCCTCTCTTCTCCTTCTGGGACACCAATGATTCTTATATTTGTGTGCTTTGTTTGGTCTGTCATTTCCCTGAGATCCAATTCAAATTTTTCCATCTTTTTTGCCATTTGCTGTTTTGAGTCTTTGAAGTCAATTATCCTGCCCTCTATATCATTTATTCTTTCTTTTGTCTCTTCAAATCTGATGTTGTGTGCCTCTAGTATTTTTTTTTATTTGGTCAACAGAGTCTTTAATCTTTGTGATAGCTGCTATTTTTCTATTTATTCTTTCAAATTCCTCTTTATACTCTTCTACTGTCTTCTTGATCTCCTTTATGTCATTTGCTATCCCACTTATTTTATTAAGTAGAGTTGTATGAACATCTTTGATTAGTTGTTTCAGTGTCTGTGTCTCCTCTGGTGTTTTAATTTGGTCATTAGGCAGGACTTTATCTTTCTGCATTGTGATATACTTAGTGATCTTTTGCTGTCTTCGTGGTATGTAAATATCTTGATTGATTTACTTTGGGAGTTGATTTCTTTCAGTAGTCTAGGCCTTGTTTTTGTGGGATTATTGTACAGCAGGGAGCAGGGTACAGGGTGGGGCACTCAGTGTGGTGATTTGTTTCAGGGCAGGTATAGTCACAGGTTGGGGATGTTTCGCTGATGCTTGTGAACATGGGCACCTAGCGGCCATGGATGATGTAGCTGTGTGAGTGCACTTGTGTGGGGGACATAACCCTAGTGTGCAGTGGTCTAAGGCACAGGGCCTTTTGTGCTCATGTGTAGAGCTGTTGCAGCAGGTCAGCATTATGTGTTCATTGATTGGGGGCAGATGTGATCCCGCTGTGCAGGTCAGCACTTTCTCAGAGATGTGCAGTATGGCTGAGGGCCATGCACATGCGCGGTTCTAGGACTGCTGTAAACTGTAAACTGAGGTTTCTAGAGCTGAATGACATGCTTGGGACCCCTTGTGCATGCAGGGGTCTAGGAGTGCTGTAAACTGATGTGCGGAGTCGGGGTGGTGGTTGTGGTGGTGAGGCTGCGTGACACTATGGGCAGAGGGGCAGGGGTAGCCTGGGTATGGAGGTTAGTGCCCATAGCCTTTTTGTGGTGGCAACAGCCTGCAGGGAACAGGGTGGGGGAATTAGTGTTTAGGAGGGGTGCAGGAGAGGTGAGTTGGGTTGCACGTGGGGTGGGGGTGTGGGGCAAGTATGTGCACTGGGGGCTGGTGGGATGGGGGCGCCTGGAGCTGGTGGGATGGGGGCGCCTGGGGAATGGGAGCGGGTGACGGGGTTTGGGTGCATGGGGTGTGGGGTGAGTTGCCGGTCATGGGGTTGCACTGATGAGGGTAGCACGCCCAAGGAATGTGGCCAGGCTTACTTCCTGGTCCCAGCCTCTTGTCTGCACACTCCCACAGTCTCCGCACCTCAGTGCCAGACTCCAGTTTTCTGCTTCTCCGTTCTTCGGCCTCTGCAACTAGGGCTGCCCCATGTGGTGCAGAAGGCTCTCCTAGTTCAGCTGCACTGCTGAATCACCGCCTCAGTCACCCTCCTGTCCCTTCTCTAACTTTTCTGTGGAGCAGGGCTAATCTTGAGCTACTCTATTCGGCCATCTTCCCAGAAGTCTTTGATGAGATTTTGTACTGTTTCTGACTTTGTATTTTATTTGTATTGTCCCTGAAATGGCTTAAGGCTTTCTGGTATTGTGATAGAATGAATGTGTTTTGCTTTTGGAAAAGATCTTGTCTTTTTCGGGTCCAAAGGGTGGAATGTGCCAATTTGAATCAGTTGTGTACCCCAGAAAAGTCATGTCCTCTAATCCTCATTCAGTATTGCTGGGTGGTAGCTTTTTGATCATTCCCACGGAAATATGACCCACCCATTTGTGTGTGGTAATTTTGATTAGATGAGTTCCATGGAGATGTGTCTCCACCCATTCAAGATGTGGTTGCTTACTGGAGCCCTCTAAGAGGGAACCAATTGGAAAAAGCTTCAGAGCCTACATAGCCAGAGACTTTTGGACATGAAGAAGGAAAATGCCCCCAGGGGAGCTTCATGAAACAAGAAGCCTGGAGAGAAAGCTGCCAGATGTCACCATGTTTTCCATGTGCCTTTCCAGTTCAGAAAGAAACCCTTGAACATCATCAGCCTTTTTGAACCAAGATATCTTTCCCTGGATTGTCTTAAGATTGGACATTTCTATAGCCTTGCTTTAATTTGGACAGTTTCACAGCCTTAGAACATGTAAACTTGAGACTCAAAAAATTCCCCTTTTTAAAAGCCATTCTGTTTCTGTTATGTCGCATTCCGGCAGCTTGCAAATGAGAACATATGGTAAGGACATTTGCTAGTGTATTTATTTAGAAAACCTTCCACGTTGGTATCCCCTCACTTATTCAACTGCTCCATTTTTCATCTCTTATCTCTTATGTCTTCCTCTCATTTTCCCTCTTTTTCTCCTTCTCTCCCCCTTCTCTCTTTTTTCATAAAACTTCTCTTTTACCAAACCATCTGAAAGTGCTTGCAAAAATCACATCTCATTTCACTCCAAATACTGTAGCAAAAAAAAAAAAAAAATCTCCCAAACTGTTAGTAGCAAAGATATTCACTATAGCACTTTCACTACACCTGAGAAATCCACTTTAAGTCAATAGTACCATCCTACATACAGTCCATACATAAATGTTCTCAATTGATGCAAATGTGTCCTTTGTAGCTCTTTTTTATGTTTTGATCCAGGAATTAATCAAGGTTTATGCATTGCATTTGATTATTGTGTTTCTTTATTATGCCTGGTTTTTAAATTTTTGAAAAATAAGATTCTGAAAATCATTATGAATATAGTTTCATTGTACTCTGGAGAATTTGGGGGGAGGGCTTATTATTTTTATTAACAAAAATAATTAACTTTTGATAAAGATATATACTTGCCTTCTGCTCTTATAGAACAGTTTCTGCTTCTATTTCTTGCTAGTCTTTTTTTGAATTATGACTTGATATTTTACTGCACTTTCGGTATCCTTTTACTCCAGTTTGTTTCTCTTGAGGTTATAGGATGCATTCTGGGAGAATTACTTAGGGCCAAGAGAGGAGTACAAAATGGGAATCTCTCTGACTCCACTCATTTCTTCTGTGAATGAATGGGTAAAAACTGGAAAACTGAGAATTCATCTGTTCATTTAACTGTTTATTGAGCACCAAGTAAATGGCGAGCATTGTACAAGGTTGTGGTAGTTAGATTCAGTTGTCATGAATCTTGCAGCATGCCTGCTGCAATGAATGATGTTTGATTTAATTGGCTGGTGCTTAAATGAGAGAGCTCAACGTAGCACAGCCCAAGCAGCTCAGCATACCTCATCTCAGCACTCGCAGCTCAGCCCAGGCCTTTGGAGATGCAGAGAGAAATCACCCTGGGGAAAGTTGTTGGAACCCAGAGGCCTGGAGAAAAGGCCAGCAGAGACCATCCTGTGCCTTCCCACGTAAGCAAGAACCTCAGATGAAAGTTAGCTGCCTTTCTTTCAGGAAATAGTTCCTGAAGAGCTAATGAAATAAATCCCCTTTTATTAAAAGCCAATCCAATCTCTGGTGTGTTGCATTCCGGCAGCTAACAAACTAGAACAAAGGTGCTAGGGATATATCAGTAAAGAAGATATATGTATATATATATATGCCCTAAATTTCCATAATACTTTTAATTAGTTAAGGGACAGAGTAAGACAATTGCCCTTTAATGAAAGGTACAATATTAGAGGCATCAAGAACTAACTGGAATTGTTGTGGCAAGAAGGATGGAAAATCAGGGCATCCACCAGTGAAACACTGAAATGAGTGAAATGTTTACATTTGAGAGGTTTCAAGAACCAATATACAGCCCTAAGATAGTCACTGATAGGCTCATCAAATATTCCTAGTGTCCCAAATGGAGCCATGAGCAGAAAACCCTGATAAGGAATTAGTATAGTCTGTGGATGTTCACCTATGAGTAAATGTTTTCTGTGAGGGTGCAAAACTTTTCCAGGAGAGAATGTAATAGTTATTAGAGTTTTTTTTTTCTATATTCAACAGAATTTTGGCTGAAACTCAAAGCTGAGACTATTGGATGAAAAGAAATCCCACATTCCAAAGAGAGTCCTTAGCCAAACACTGCAGGACTTTCCAAACTGGTATGGGAGAATTAGCAACAGCCTATATAAGGGAAAGATAGAGATGGATAGCA
>PVIY010023352.1:0-39454 GCA_004026745.1 Myrmecophaga tridactyla | reverse complement strand
GGAAGTATGCCCCCTAGAAAAGCCATGTTTTAATCAAAATCCCATTTCATAAAGGTAGAATAATCCCTATTCAATACTGTATGTTTGAAACTGTAATCAGATCATCTCCCTGGATGATGTGATTTAGTCAAGAGTGGTTGTTAAACTGGATTAGGTGATGACATGTCTCCACCCATTTGGGTGGGTCTTGATTGGTTTATTGGAGTCCTATAAAATAGGAAATGTTTTGGAGAAAAGAGATTCAGAGAGAGCAGAATGACATAGTTATGAGAAGCAAAGTCCACCAGCCAGAGACCTTTGCAGATGAAGAAGGAAAATGCCTCCAAGGGAGCTTCATGAAACAGGAAGCCAGGAGAAGAAACTAGGAGATGATGCCATGTTTGCCATGTGCCATTCCAGATGAGAGAAGAAACCTGACCGTGTTCACCATGTGCCTTTCCAGATGAGAGAGAGACTCTGACTGTGTTCGCCATGTGCCCTTCCACTTGAGACAGAAACCCTGAACTTCCTCGACCTTCTTGAACCAAGGTATCTTTCCCTGGATGCCTTAGATTGGACATTTCTATAGACTTGCTTTAACAGGGACATTTTCTCGGCCTTAGAGCTGTAAACCAGCAACTCATTAAATTCCTCTTTTTAAAAGCCATTCTGTTTCTGGTATATTGCATTCCAGCGGCTAGCAAACTAGGACAATGCTCAACCCTGGTCTGCTGACTGGGGCTCCCCTGGGCCGCTCAGAGTTTGTTTTGTAAGCCCTGCAGCTAGGGGATATGGTGGGCAGGTTTCTGGTTTATGGTCAAGGAAGCTCCTGTGACAAGTGGCGTAAAGGAGAAAGAAGGGATATGACCCCATAATGGTGGGTCAGAGGTAGATGAAAGGGGAGGGGGCAGGTGTCATATTTGGAACCACAGTAGGAATGTCACAGGGGTTGCAGTGCAAGTCATCCTCTCCAGAAGAAAGCACATGAAAGCAGAGTCCAAAGGGAGGATGGGAAGTCACCTGCCAAATGAAAGGGCTGCCTGCATGAAGGGAGTTGTAATCATACCTGGTCCGGCAGGGGTGTTTCTAGAAACCAACAGAGTATCCAGGAGAGAAACTCAGCTGAAAACTTCTGTCAGCCTCAGAGAGTATAAAAGCCAGCTGTTAACACTACCAACCAAGTAAGAACTTTCTTATTCCCCTTATCACCCCTCTTTATCCCCACATAGTCCTTGGATGGACTAGAAAATAGGTTATTTCTACTTAACCAACACTAACCATGTTCCAAGAACTGTGAGAAGCACTTAACCTTTTCAAAATAACCAGTGGAGGTCGATGCAATTAAAAGCCCATTTTGTGGAAGAAGGTAAGGCTTAGAAGGGTGACTGCCCCAGGTGGCACGGTGGGTGGGCCAGAGTGAGAACTGGGACCCCGAACTTGATCAGGTTCCCCAGCTGGCAGCCATACCACCTGCCGACTTCCAAATCTCATTAGGCAGACCAGATAAGACTGTTGTCCCTTAGGTCTCCAAGTGCACTCAGCTAAAATAGTTCAAGAGTTCACAGGAATTTTCACCAGTCCCTTTGGAGGAGGTTTACTGGGAGACAGGCTGTTTGGGTCAGAATGATTTTATTTCAAATATGTAAAACCCACTCGTGCTAGCTAAAGGGAAAAGGGGAACCTTGTATCCTTAGGATACAAGGATAGGATAAGGATACAAGGATGTATTCTGGAAGCCTGTTGGGACTCTCTCTCTGCTGCCATCACTCCTGTTTCCATTCTCCTTCCGCATGGGTTTCCTTCTTTTCCCTCTGCCCATTCCTCAGTCCATTTTGCGGAACAGACTGCCCCACAACTCCTGGGTTGGGGTAACCTCAGTCCCAACCCTATAGAGACCAGCGAGCGAAATCCTGATTCAAAGCATCGAGAAAGATTCAGTTAAATATCTCCTTAATACCCACCAGGCATTATGTTAAGCACTTGAGATAACAGAGTGACTACAATAAGGAAAACAAAGGAAAGAACCCTGCCCTTGTGGCGAGCCCCTTCCAGTGAGACTATGATTGGTCCGTTTTGGGTCAGCTGACCTGTCTCCTGACCAATCATCCGTGGCTGGGGCGGAGCCACAGAGTACACACGTGGCGGCTGGAAGCCCGTACCTGGGACTGAACTTGGATGTGGATTCCAGTGGGGCCACCTGTCCCTGAAGCCATAGGGGCCAGAAGATTTCACCATACAGTGGAGCTGGTTCAAGCAATTGTTTCCAGCACGTCCTCAGTGGTGACTGCCTGCTGGTGGTCTCTCAGAGAACCCCTACCTCATCAACTTTTCTGGGCTTGACACGTGGCTGTCCTTTGTTCCACCCACCTTCGTGTTGAATGAAATCAAATCTTATTTCCCGTTGCTTTTTTGTCCTTTTCCCCCTATTGAAGTCAGGCCTCATCTATTCTTCCTGAGGTAACCCTTTCTAGGGAAGAATAGGGAAGTGTCACTCTGTCCTGGTGCAGGCAGCGAGCTGAGGCAGAGCTGGGCCATGACAGAGCACACACAGAGACAGAGCGAACTATACTGGAGCTGTTGTCCCACCCAGATGGTCTTTGCAGCAGTGACACTGCTTTGTACAGCTGGGCCTGGCCGAGGGAGTCCAGCACCTCAGCTGAAGGGGGCCTTGTCCGAGAGTGCCTCACCCTTCATTGTCTTGCAGGCTGGGGTCAGTGATGACCTAGGAAGTTAGGGTCCTTCCTCCTCTGTTTCCTGCCGATGGCTTCAGTGATGCCAACTGCTGCTTTTCAATTGGCTGGCGTGTGGACCGCCCCGCCTCCCTACCATTTCTACCTCCTTTTTATCTTCTTTCTTCATTTTTTTTTTTTTTTAAACATGAGCCGCTGCGCATTCAGTAATGGAATAGATTACATCAGATGCTGTGTTTGCCAGCCTCGGCGCTAAGCTGAACTCCTCACTGCTGCAGCAGCTGATGCCAACTTGCTTTATATGGGGATGGAGCTTACAGTGCAGAACCCACCTAGACAGGTTTCTCTGGGGTCCCTGAATTTTGTCAGTTGCAAAGCATGGACTATGTCTTTAACTAGTGGCTAACAGCATGTATGTCTGATTCAGGGGAGCCAGGAGCCACTTTCTATGAGTGAACCTATGCCAGTAAACTTAACCCTTGGTGTCTCAGTTTCCTTCCGTAAAATGAGGTTGGTAATTGTTTCCTTGAGGCATCATTGTGAGTTGAAATCAAGAGAGTGTATGTAAAGTGCTTAGCGGGGTTTCTGGTACATAGTAAGGGCCTAGTGTACAGTGGCCAATTTTCATATACTTGCTACACCCCTTCTTGAACTCTGGCCCCCAACATAACTTCCAAGGCCATAGTGACAGTGGGCTGAAATTAGACTGTGGAATCAGGCAGATCCCGAAGATGCAACACACGCACACTTATCCTAGAGTTGTTATGAGTAGAAAATGAGATAATAAACATGTGTAAGTGCTTACACATTTAATCTTCATAGTAACTGTAAGTGGTAGGTACCATGTTTATATGCATTTTACACATAGGGAAATTGAGGCGTTAACAGGAGTGTTAAGTAACTGGTTCAAGGTCATAGCTGGTAAATGGATAGAAGGCAGAAGTAAGCATTCCTAGGCACTGAGCCAACTGCAACTTCCAACCATATGCTCATGAGTGCCTGGTACCTAGTAGGAGTTCAGAAAAGCATGAATTATACTTTTACACATTGCAGATGTATAAATGACAAGGCTATGAAGCAGAGTGAATATTTGGGACCATATCTATGCAAATCATTAGGGAATAAAGCCAAGCCACTGGTTTCACCAAATAAGGTAACTGGTGCCTATGGGTGCCAGGTGTTCTCCTAGGGGCTTGGCGCATGTAATTGCAAATTAATCCTGACAACCACCATGTGTCATAGATGAATAGACCCTATCGTGTCATGTGAATTATGTCCACTCATAGCTCTGAGGTTTCCGATCTCACATCAGGCCTGTAAACCACTTTTTCCAAAGAACTTGGAGGAAAAGTGACTCTTGTGGCTGGTCCCAACCAAACAGCAAACAGGATGTGCAAGGATTTGGGATGACAAGGATTTGGGCTGGCCAAATTTCCAGGCTTATTTTCCACTGGCCCAGAAAAAATATATGCACAGAGTAAAAAAAGTCTCCAAATTGAAAACCTGGAGGTGTCAGTCAGGGGTCTAGCAGGAGACAGATGGCATGCTGAAATTAGGCGATTGGAAAGGAGTTTAATAAAGGGGCGATTTACAGAGGTGTGGACAATGTGTGGGACAACCACAAGGGCTCATGCACTTCCTTGGGGCTGGTGATAGTCAAGGGCTGTCACTCCCTGGGTCTGAAGGGAGAGGTGACCTGAACCCTGGAAGAAAGAGTATTGGGTGGAGAGGACCACGGGCCAGTGCTATGGCCTTCGGTTGAGGGTCTCAGCCATCCCATAGTGACCTGGCAAGCCAGAAGCAGGGGAATAAATACCCCGTCCTCACTCTCCTCTCTCCTTCCCATCTCCTGCCCAGTTCCCCATTATTTGAAGACGTCCAGAGCAGCAAAGGTGCAAAGGACCTCCATTGATGCAGTCCACCATGGCCAGCCTCCCAGGGCACACATCAAGGTGGGGAAGAGTAGAATGTGAGTCTAGATGGCAAAGGGAAGATTCTGGTACCCTGATTCTCAGGTGAGACCACAGTGAGGCTACTGTCCCCTCTGGGGATGGAGATTTGAAGATAAAGAAAAATTTGGAATCTCAGAGATGATGTCATATTTCTCGGCTTGCTAGAGAGGGCTGGGTGGGGCATTGTCTAGAATTGGGCTGGCCAAGGGGAAGCCTGAGATATTACCTTCTTTCCCTCTGCACTTTGGATGGGATCTCTAGCCAATTCTAAGTTGAACTGAATAGTGAATGTAATGTTTCTCTACGGTTGAACTATTAAAAGGAAGAAATAGCCAAATTTTCAAAATCAGAAATGTCTCTGACTACAAACTTTCTAGTCTTTCCAACCCAGTTTAAATTTAACTTCTTCTGAGGTGTCTTTCCTGATGTTTGTATATGTCTGTACCACTGTCTAAAATATAGAACCCACAGTGACATGTTTTATTCATCTCTGTATACCCAGAACCTGACCCAAGGCTTGGCATGTTGTAGGATACCAGTAAATATTTGGTAAATCTTATGTCTCCCATAGTCCCCAGTAGACTCCAACTCAGCAGACATTTCTCAAGCTCCCACTTAAGAAATTTTCATATCATTTCTCTAATTTAATATTCCCAACAACCCAGATTATATTATCCACATTCATACGAATGAGGAAACTGAGGCTCAGAGAGATTAAAGTGGCAGAGCTTACTTTTTCCTTTCCTCCTCAGAAGCTGTCACTTGATTGGTCATTTAGCAGTTACTTCATGCATATGCATGAGCTGACAGCATGAATGAGCCCAGTGGAGCCTCTGTGTATGTGTGTGTGTGTGTGTGTGTATGCATGTGTGTGCTTTGTGAAGCCCTGAATGTATTGTGATGGTGCTGGCCTGCTTACAGAGCTCGTCCAGCTTCTATGGTTGCTGCCAACTTAAACATTCACAGATATTCTCCCCTTAAGGGCTACATAAAACCCATCGTGGAATCCAGTCAGAGCCTTGAATTTAGCTTTAAATTGGATGGATGGGCCTGGCTTTCTTATCCTGGGCTTGATCCATTCAATTCAGAGCACACATATTTCTCCCAGTTTCCTCTGTTGAATAGTGAAAACATAAAATTGCCAGGCACCTACCCTTTAATTGTTCTACCACGAAGCTCCTGAAATTCTAAATGGTCAATAAAATCTGTCTTAGAAGAGCCCCAAACACATCCCCACCTACCAAAAAGAAAGCAAAAGGTAACAGGTGCTTTTTATAATAAACATTCCATATGCCCTTGAACTTGCATTTAGTGCTGTTGATTAGTCTTCGCCATGGCTCTGAAGACAGTAGCTATTGTTGGCTGTGTTTTAAAGCTGTTGGGTCTGAGGCTTCGTTGAGGGATGGATGGGTGGGGGGTTGAAAGGGGAACTCGCTCCAAGTGCCACTGCTTAGAAGTGGCTGAGCCGGGACTGAGGGCAGATCTGGATGCCTGGCTCTTGCCTACGGATAGGACAAGCCCTAGGGTGTTTTTCTGCTGCTTCCAAGATCCCTGGCCCCAGCCACAGGGAGAATCGCCTTGATTCATTCTCATTACCTTCTGCCCTATTTTACTGAGGATTCAGGACAGATTTGGATCTGGCCTAGAAAAACATCTTCCTGACCCCTCAGAGAGAGACAGGGCTGTGCTTCTAGGGTTGCTCTGCAGAACTCAAGGTACTTTTATGATGAGCATTTCTCCTGCCTGTAGCCCTCGGAACTCTATCTGCCCGTCTGTACGTCCTCCCCCACCATGCTACCTTGTTAATTTCTCCCATATCTCCTATCAGGGAGCTACTTGAGGGCAGGGTCTGAGTCGGGTCCTTTCAAGCCCGAAGTCTCAATGTCCATCAAATATTTATTGGGCACAGATTCTGTGCCAGGCACCGTGTCAGACGTTTTCACAGTTGTGGTCACGTTTCTTCTATATGCACCAGGTGGAGTCAATTATATGATTAGTCCATTTTACAGACAAAGACACTGAGACTGGGAGGGGTGAAAGAACTTGTCCAAGACCCCAGTGCTAATAGATGGCAGAGCTGGGCTCTGTGCACTGCCTGGTTAGTCCCACTTTCTGCAGCATTTCAGTTGCTGAGTATGAGCTCAACGAACGGTTGAATGAAAAAGGAGGGAAGAAAGGGAGGAGGAGGAAAAGGAGGAATAGTGAAAACATTTTCAGACAGAAAAGTGAAGAGAAGCAAGTGAAAATCTCAAAGCAGCAAAATGTTGGGAAATTAAAGAAATAGGTTTAGGTCTCTAACTTCCTCTCTTCCAAGATCACAAAAGGAAAGGCATTTATCTGAGATAAGAGAAAGAGAAACAGGGATGCAGCTTTAATTTCAGCTTCAGAGTGAGTCTTTCCCTAGGCTTTCTGCAGGGATGGAAGTGTTTAGTTGGTAGTCACAACATCCAGTTGTGCTGCTTAGCTTGTGTACTCTAGTTCAAACAGTAATATTCTTTTCAATTAACTTGGACATTTTACATGTATATATATACACACACACACATACATATATGTGCAGTGAAGTTAAAGAAGTCAGTGCCTTTGTAGTTAAATGATCAAGGTCCAAATTCTGGTCTGCCTTTTCCTAGCTGCCCAATTTATATAAAACCTTTTCTCTCTTTCCCTCAGTTTTCTCATCTGTACAATGGGCGTGACGCAGTCCCTCATTTCACAGGGGCTTATGTAAATCAAATTAAGTAAAGTGGTGGATAAAATCACCTGACAAGGGCTTAGTTAAATTTTTTCCAGGTCATTCTGTCTAACTAATTCATTTTAAATGAATGAGGAAATGCAAAGTAGGTCCCTCTCTGCTACCAGCTCCAATTTCCCACCTGGGTTAGCACACAGTGACTTCTCTAACTTCACTGCACAAATATATGTATGTGTATATACACACATACACACCGTATATGTAAAATGTATAGCAACAGGAAATACTATGGATGCTGGAGCCAGATTTTTGGGGTTGAAAGCTGGCTTTGCCAGTGGCAATATACGTAACTTTCCTTTGCCTCAGTTGTCTCACCTGTAAAATGGAAATACTTATTTCCAGTCCCTCTTAGAGTTCTTCACATGTGTACATACTCATGGGACCCTGCCTGGCAAGCAGCAAGTGTTGAGAAAATGTGAGCTATTACAGTATTATCATTATTGCTATGTGCTGAGTGTTTTCTTGTGGGTGTATTTCAACTGTTGCATTGCCCTCTCCTTCACCTCCCCTGTATTCTGACTGCTGAGCTGGAGAACCCAGATCTGCCAGGCAGCGAGGCATTACTTAAGTGAGGAGAGAGAGAGAGAGAGAGCCTCGTCGTCTTTCAATGATGTCAGAAGGGCTCCTTATCAATAATTGAACAGTTTTTCCAGGAACCCAATCTAGAGAGCACAGCGTCCTGGCTGCAGCAGGGCCTGGCTGGCTGGCTGGCATTCCCGGAAGGCTCTGGCAGAGGGAGGATTGTTATCTTGGTTGGGGGACCTGCCTGCTCTGTGGGTGGAGGGGTCTACTTGCTGCTGGAAGGGCTGCTACTGCAGGGAGGGACTGAGACTCTAACCTCCCCAACAGGGTTCTTCTTCTTTTTTTTTCTTGCTATTTTTATTGAGATATATCCACACACATATAGTCCAACTATATTATACGATCAGTGGCTCACGATATCATCACAAAGTTGTGTATTCTTCACCATGATCATTTTAGAATATTTGCATCACTCCGGAAAAAAGAAATAAAAAGAAGAAAAAAAGAATTCATACATCCCATGCCCCTTACTCCTCCCTCTCATTGACCACCCATATTTCAATCTACCCAATTTTTACCCTTGATCCCTCTCTATTATTTATTTATGTACTATCCTTATTTTTTTTTTTTTACTCATTTGTCCATACCCTGGATAAAAGGAGCATCAGACACAAGCTTTTCACAATCACACAATCACATTGTAAAAACTATATAATTATACAGTCTTCTTCAAGAATCAAGGCTACTGGAGCACAGTTCAACAGTTTCAGGTACTTCCCTCTAGATACTCCAATGCACCATAAACTAAAAAAGGATATCTACATAATGCATAAGAATAACCTCCAGGATAACCTCTCAACTCTGTTTGGAATCTCTCACCCACTGAGAGTTTATTTTGTCTCATTTCTCTCATTCCTTTTTTGGTCAAGAAGGCTTTCTCTTTCCTGTGATGCTGGCTCCCAGTTCATCCCAGGAGTCCTGTCCCACATTGCCAGGGAGATTTATACCCCTGGGAGTCATGTCCCACATAGGGGGGAGAGCAATGAGTTCACCTACTGAGTTGGCTTAGAGAGAGAAGCCACATCTGAGTAACAAAAGAGGTTCTCTGGGGGTGACTCTTAAGCATAATTATCAGTAGGCTTAGCTTCTCCTTTGCAGGAATAAGCTTCATAGGAGCGAACCCCAAGATTGAGGGCTCAGCCTGTTGAATTGGTTGTCCCCACTGCTTGCAGGAACATCAGGAATTCTCTAGATGGGGAAGTTGAATATTTCTTTCTTTCTCTCCAGTCCCCCCCCAAGACTTTGCAAATACTTTTTTTATTCTCTGCTCAGATTCCTCTGGGATATATCAGAGCATCACACTAACCTGTATAAACCAACAAGATCTCATGCCCTATTCAAGATTTTATGTAATTATGGTGTTCAAGTAAATTGACCATACAAGTTAAATTAGATATTGTGCTGCTCAAAAAATAAATTTTGCACCAAATAAACATCTCTCCCTTTGGCCTCGCACAGAAGTTGAAGTTTGAAAATATGGGCCATATCATCCTTTACCCAGTATTCTGATTTACCTTAGTCCTATCCAGATCAGCATCATTCATGTCTCTACACAAAGTCTGATCACTTTTTCAGCTTGTTTACCATTGCTGAATGGGGTAAGGCTGACTTTCACAGCTTCAGTGCTCTAACTTTGAGTCTCAGGTATCACATAAATACCCAAAGTTTCAGGGAATGACCAGGAATACAAATAGCTCAGTATCTCAGAATTTAGAAACATCCATTACAACTCCTAAACATATATGACTGCTGTAAGAGCTTACAATCTAGAAACCTTTACAACTGATTCCAACTTGATAACCTATACACTCGACTTCAATTCTCGGAGTTTGTATATTATTGTTAATCCAAATGAGTGAGGCAAGATAATATTTGTCTTTTTGTTTCTGACATTTCTTTCAGCATACCTTCCTTAAGGTTCATCACATAGTTGCATACCTCACAGCTTTATTCCTTCTTGCAGCCACTCAGTAGTCCACTGTATGTATACACCATAGTTCCCCCTTCCATTCTTCAGTTGTACACTTAGGCCAACCTCCCATCCATTGTCACCATAAATACCAGTGTGCAAAACCAACAGGGTTCTTGATCTTCACTGCACCTTGCCTTCACAGTCTTCTTCCAACCTCCCTGACAATAGCCGGCCCCATTCTTCACCTGGCATGCTCCAGCCAGGAGCCATTCTGAACCCCTTCTTCTCCCTCACTGCTCACTTCCAAGTCATTGACAATTCAGGATGATTTTTTTTTTCAGTGTGTCCCTAATCTGCCCCATCCTTCAGGCTCTTTCCTATGGTCCAGACTTACTTGGGCAACTACAGCAGAATCTTCCTGACTTCCATGATCCCCACCCAGGATGACTTCCTCCCACTCAACACACACACAGCAGCAAAGAGTAATCTCTCTGACATACAGATCTGATCATGTCACGTCCTTCCCTGCATAAAACTTGTAATGTCTCTCTGTTGCTCTTAGAAAAAAATTCAATCACTTCATGCCATACTCAAGAGTCTGAATCAATCTCCAGTGGCCAACTTCTCTCTACCTTCAGCCTGAGCCCTTCTCCCTCACCTATAACCTTGTAGCCACACTGCCCTTCCATCAATCAGTCTGTGAAACATGATGAGCTACTTCTCACCTCCAGACCCTTGCCCAGTGTGTTCTCTCTTCCTGGAATGCTGTAGTCTGTATCTTTCTAGATCTGGCTCCTACTTATCATACATGTAATGTCACCCCCTGTGGTAGTTAGATTCAGCTATCAACTTGGCTAGGTGAAGGTGCCTAGTTCTGCTGCTGTGGACATGAGCCAATGGTATGTGAAGCTCATCTGTTGCTGATTACATCTGCAGTCGGCTAGGAGGTGTGCCTGCTGTTATGAATGATGTTTGATTTAATTGGCTGGTGCTTAAATGAGAGAGCTCAACGTAGCACAGCCCAAGCAGCTCAGCATACTTTATCTCAGCACTCGCAGCTCAGCCCAGGCCTTTGGAGATGCAGAAAGAAATCACCCTGGGGAAAGTTGTTGGAACCCAGAGGCCTGGAGAGAAGGCCAGCAGAGATCACCCTGTGTCTTCTTACGTAAGAAAGAACCTCAGTTGAAAGTTAGCTGCCCTTCCTCTGAAGAACTGTATGTTAACTAAATAAATCCCCTTTTATTGAAAGCCAATCCTTCTCTGGTGTTTTGCATTCCAGCAGCTAGCAAACTAGAACACCCCTCCATTCCCCATCCCTCCCATTGAAAGCAGTTACCCCACACCCTCAGGCTGTATTCCTTGTCAAAGCCCCTAATTATTTCCATCATGATACTCATCACAACCCGAATGATTTTGTCAGCCTGTTGGTTTCCTTGTTTAGAGTCTGTCTCTCCCACAAGAAGTGAGCCCCACCAGAAGTCAGAACCTGTCCACCTTGCTCACTGCTGTATCCTTAGGATCTCAAATAGCACCTGGTACTTGGCTGGTGCACAATAAATGTTTGTTAAATGGATGGATGGGAGCTGGGAGGTTGGGTGATGGAATAGGGTGAGTGCTGAACTCAGTCAAGAAAGTGGGTTGGAGCACCAGCTTTGTTGCCTGCTCTCTGGATGCTATTGGACCAATTGTTGCACCTCTCTGAAGCTGCAGTAAGAGTCAGGAAACTTGGGGTCTAGCCTTGACTCTGCCCCTTCCTGGCTGTGTGAGCTTAGGCAGCTCAACTTGTCTTTCTGAGCTTCTTTTTCCTTATCTTTCAATTTGGAACTGAACTACGTTCCAGAAGAGAGTTGACAATGGTCCATGAGATGAAGTGCATGGAATCTGTGAATGTAAATAACCAGAGTCTGACACTTTCTGAGAGTGATGGGGGGGGGGGGGGGGGGGGGCCTGCTAAATCCTTCCAGCATTCTGCACTGAATGGGGAAGGCAGAAACTGCATTTACTCTACAGAAGCCACAGCCAGAGGGGCCAAAAGGTATGGTCAGATGACACCCAATTAAATGGCATCTGGTTAAATGGTGCTTGCTTAGATGGTATCCAATTAGATGGTACCTGGTTGGATGGAGCCTGGTTAGATGACACCTGTTTGGATGGCACACCATTTCCAAGGAACCAATTAAAGCAACAACAACCAAACTGTTGGCTTCCTACTTTCAGAGAGGGAGAGCCCCTGAAGATTTTATTGAGTTTCCTTTTAGGAAGCGGCTGCCAGGGGGCTCAGAGATATCTTGGAGGCTCAACCACAGCTTTTTGTCCTGCAGTACAACCACAGCCTTTTCTCCTGCATCCATTATACAAACTGGATATACAGTTTGGAACCCCCTGGAATCCACTGGATTCTTTATGGTATACAATTGGCCTTAGAGGGTCCCCTAAGGGAACCAGAAGGGTGGTAGGTCAAAGGCTTTGCAGTTGTAACATTTGCTTGGTTTGAGAGACTTTAACATAACACTGTCTAGAAAAGATGATAAAGAGGTTAAAAAAAATGTAAGAAGATTTGCACTCATGTCAGTGCTGTTGGTGATAAGGAGGGCCCCTTGTGATCATCCATTGCAGGAGCGTGGTGACATTTAGATTTTATGGCTATGAATTCCTGGCTATAAAAACACCTTTACTGTTGGGACGCCAATAGGAAAAATTATTTTGTTATTGTGACTCTTAAGGTCTCTAGTCTGAACCTGCTTTTTGCTCCCACTGAAGCAATTTATTTTATAACCATAACCTAGAACTCAGGGTTGCTCTTGTATTAAAGTCAGAAAGTGCCATCGATCCTTAGCAAATCTGCTTCTGCCTGCTTGCCAGGAAACTGGTTTTTATTTTCCCTTCAAAACAAAAACAATGTGAGTAAGGCACGTTATCCAGTGCCTAGTGCATAGTAAGTGCTCTTTAAACATTCGTTGCTATGACTCCTACTCCTATTGCACCATCAGTAGTGGATAGAAATGCCCTCTGGAGTACACAGCCTCAGATTTTTTTTTTTATGGAAAGAAGTAAGAGGTCAAGAAATTCTAAGGGTCTGACGTACGTCCTAAATGCCTAAATGGAGTGAATTTGGTTCTAGTGGCAGATGCCTCTCTCCATGGGTCACCTATAACTGCCAGGTGAGGCCTGGCCTTCTCTCATTCCTAAAGCAGATCTGGATAAGAAGTTCCCTATTGGATTGAGGAAGGAACCCACCTGCGGTAAGCACCTACGAGGCACGCCTTATCCCATTTAAGCCTCACGCCAATCTCGGGAGGGCTTGTTTCCTCCCAGGTGTGAATAGAGAAACTGAAGTCTGTTTACAGATAGGCCATTCAGGAACTCATCAGAGGAACAGAGCTAGAAAGACCCAGCTAGATTTGAACCTAGACCTTTGTAACTCTAAAGACTTTGCAAGTTTCCACAGTCTAGAATGGTTCTCCGGTCTCAAAAATCTTGTTAATAGTCTTCATGCAAGTTGGAGGTGGCAAAAATTACATCTACAAAATTATGTCTGAAAAGTGGCATCCTAAGTCCCTTATTTTCCAGTCTCCATTTCCCAATTTGTGGGCAGCACTGTTCCATCAAGAACTTCTCTGCCTTTGCTGGTCAGGCTTGTCATCTGTAACCCAACCCATAGTCCTAGCAGAATCCAGTTAAAGTTATGGGTTTTCAGAGCTGTTTAAATATTTCATGGTGGCCTGGATGGAGGTAGAGAGCATATCACTCTGCAAAGGGGCGAGCAGGGCAGCTAATGGATCAGCCACAGACTCCAGATGTCCAGGGACTGGGGAGGGATAACCCATCGGAGAAAGTGAGCAGAAAATAGATCCTTCAGACCAGCATTTGGTTAAGGGTGAAGTTGTTTTTAAGGGGACACTTTTTAAAGTGCCTGATTTACTTGGGCCTTCCAACCTGTTTTCATAACCTTAACACCAACACTTGCATGATCTTTTTTTTTTTTTAACATTTTTTAAATTGTGAAATATAGTATATATACATAAAAGCAATAAATTTCCAAGCACATTTTAACAAGTAGTTATAGAACATATTTTAAAGTTTGGTATGAGTTACAGGTCTACAAATTTTCATTTTTTCTTCTAGCTGCTCCAAGACACTAGAGACCAAAAGAAATATCAATAGAATGATTCAGCAGTCATACTCATTTGTTAAATCCTAACTTCTCTGTTATACTACTCCTTCTCTTTTCTTCTTTCTTTCTTTTTCTTTTTTTTTTATTGAAAAGTAATATGTATACAAAAAAGCAGTAAATGCCAAAGTACATCACAACAATTTGTTGTAGAACAGATTTCAAATTTTGGTATGGGTTACAATTCCACAATTTTAGGTTTTACTTTTAGCTGCTCTAAAGTACTGGAGCCTAAAAGCGTTATCAATATAATGATTCAGTAGTTATACTCATTTGTTAAGCCCTGCCTTCTCTGTCTAACTCCACCACCACTTTTGATCTTTCTCCCTTTAGGGGAGATACTCTTTAGGGGTATCTGGGCTCTGCCCATTCTACTCTTTCATGTCGGAAGGGGCTGTCAATGATATGGGATGGGGGATGGAACTGGTTGATGTTCTGGAAAGGCTGGCCCCTCTGCATTTCACGACCCATGTGGAGGTTGTAGGTTTCTGGAAAATTACCCTAGTGCGTGGAAACTTTTCATATATAATGCCCAAGGTATTCTTTAGGATTGGCAGGAATGGTCTTGGTTGGGGGTTGGCAAGTTATGATAGGCAGCAATGTCTAACTGAAGCTTGCATAAGAGTGACCTCCAGAGTAGCCTCTCGACTCTAATGCATGATCTTTTTTTTTTTTTTTTTTTTTTTGCATAGGCAGGCTCCAGAAATCAAACCCAGGTCTCTGGCATGGCAGGTGAGAATTCTGCCACTGAGCCACCTTTGCACTAGCCCCTAAAGCATGATCTTTTAAGAAACACGCACACACATCCCTGAGAGGGCTGATTGGGCACCTCAGTCTGCAGATGGATGAATCGAGGCTCTTGTTCACCCTAGGATTTGAACCTTCTCTCTTTTCCTGCCTGTGCCTCAGTTTCCTTCTTCTGAGGAGCTCCTGGAATCTTCAGTGTCATGGCTAACATGGCTTTCTTTTCCCAGCGGCAAATCAGGTGGAGAAAACAGGAAGGTAGATCAGAAGTCTGTTAAGATCATTCCCATCCCAGGGCTGGGATCTTGGTATAGAGAATGCAGCCATCCATCCTGCACAGAGAAATGAACTGCAGACCAAGACACAGCTTATTTGTTGGTTATCCGTTTTTTGAAGTGTTCACCTGTAAAATGAGAATGCCAATAGTCAGGAGGAAATGCCGGGGAGGGTAACTGGCTGGTAGTTGTACCCTGCAATGTATGGAGTTGGCATTGCCAGCGAAATGAGGAGCCTGAATCTAAACAGAGATAGGCAAAGGGCACTAAAAGGGTGTAGAGCAAGGTGGGAAGGGCCTGGGTTTGGAATGATGCTTGCCACCTTGACATTCACTTCGTGATTACTTATTGAGTGCCTACTGTATTCCAGGTACTGAGCTAGATCCTGACGATTGGGTGAATAAGACAGACAGAGCCCTGTCCTCTTAGGGCTTCCATTCTGATGTGGAGGAGAAGGATGCTGTCACTAAACAAGAGCAGTATCATGATTCCCAGAGGCCCTGCAGTACCCAGAATGGAGTGTGATGGGGAGACAGATTGGAGGCACTTCCACCAGGGAAGTGTGGGGAAGCCTCTGAGGGGGTGACCTCTGAGCTGCACCTGAAGGATAAGGTGGAGCCAGCCACAGGGAGAAACAGCAGGAGTAATGCCTTCACTTGGAAGGAGCAGAAGACCCAAAAGCAAGATGGATAAAAGGATAAGAAAATCCATGATCTCGCCAAGCAGGAAGCTCTGAAGTAAAAGGACAAAAAGGGGGCTACAGTGCTGCCCAACCAAATCTCTGGGGCCCGGGTTCCTTTCTTGTCACTACTCTATCAACCCCTTTACCCCAGGCTGGAGCTTCTTCTTCTGCTCAGGCTGGATCTCCTCCTTCACTCCAGGCTGGTCCCCAACATGGTGCCAAGACGCTTTCTGAAGTTCCAGGCACATCCAGACCTAACTGTGTCTAGAAAACTCCCCGTGTCTTTTGTAAAAGTAGAAATTTTCCTCCGAAGTCCCCCAAAACACTGTTTCTTAGACGAGAACTGGATCACAGTCTGTGTCAGGAGACCCCCAAGACCAGCCCTTGTTCAATGGCACACTAGGACGACTCACATGACTCATCATATGGTCATACTCAAAGCAATGATTTATTATAGCAATAGGATGCAGAGCACAATCAGCAAAGGGAAAGGGCAGAAGGGGTGAAGTCCAGGGGAAAACAGGGACAAGCTCCCGGTGTCCTCTCCCTGGAGAGTCACACAAAATGTGCTTAATTCCTCAGCAATTGTGAGTTGTGATAACTTGTGTGAAATGTTGTATACCAGGGATGCTCGTTAGAGACTCAACACCAAGGTTTTATTGGGGGCTGAGCACGTAGGCACCTCCCCAGATCCCATGCTCCCAGAAGGAAAGCAGGTGTTCAGCACAAATTGTATTGTTTGTACAAGCAGTTTAGGCACAATGAACCACTCTTATTAGCTAATGGTGAGAACCCTCCCGAAATCCAAGTTCCCAGCTGTCACCCAATAGTCAACCTTGCAAACAGGCCTTTTCAAGGATAGCAGCTCTTCTGTGTTAACTATTGTCTGCATACAAAACCAGCCCCATACTAACCACAAGTGATGGAAATGGGCATATCTATGATTAGATTAAACAGAGTAGGTTTTCTGCTGGGATGGGGTTGAATAACCTACCCCAATGGGCAGGCATTTCTATAAATTTAGGACTCTGTTAGCCAGGAGAAAAGGGAGAGAGCGTGTTAGCAAGGTGACCAATAGCATCAAATACCAGCAGGAACAAACTGGTGCTTAGAGGTGCAAAGAGAAGGGAAATGTGGCAATAGCGAGGTGTGCTAGGAGAAGGTGAGGTCGGGGAGCTTGGCAGGGGACCCTTAATGCACTTGATGTACTGTGAACAGGCTGAATTATTCATCATGAGAAATGAAGATAATAATAATGTACTTCATCAAATATAAGGCAATGACCACTAAAAGTCATACCATTAATTTATTGGTCACTAAACAATAATGACTGTCGATTAGATTATAACGTGCCATTAATTGTAGAATATGCTCTGGTTTCTGAGATGTTAACAGATGAAAACAAATCTATGTCATAGAACATGGATGGTACCAACCTCCAGAGCAGAGGTAGAACTGGAATCGAAACCTAGACCCTCTGTTTCTATTCCCATGTTGTTTGATTTTTGTCCCACTGTGGTGATAACATTTCTCTGGGGGTTGTTATGGTCATACCTTAACAGTGAGACCAAAAATTTGGCTTATATGGTGGGGTGGAAAAATCAACACATGGCATGGAGTGAAAACATTCTACTGATGAATTTGTCTTGGATTATCTGTGTGTAATGGGTTCTTGGTCAAGCTCTTGCCCACATCCCTGAGCCTGCTTCCTCTTCTGCCTCTCCTGATTGCTATGAGGGTTGCTGAAGCTATGTGCATGAGCCTTCGATCACATTGCCTACACATAGCATGCGTTCATAAGTTCCCTTCCTTTCTCTCTTGCTACTGGGTAAAGATTTGAACCCAATTCTTCAGAGATAAACAGAGCCATAGTCTTAACTTCCTTTCAACCCACTCATCATAATGAATCTCCAACTTGTGTTTTGCCTTTGAATCAACAGTTCCCAGAAGGGATTGTTACTTTGGACCACTCTGGAGTATGGCTGAGTCAGCTCTCACCAAACTACCTCTTGCCACCCAAAGCACGTGCTATTTCAGTCACAGTCACTTCCAGGTACTAAATGTTTTGAATTAATTGGCTTCTGTTTTCCTTCCTGTACATGTGCCTTGGTGCCTTTTTAGGCAAAGATTGACTAGAGGAGTCCTTCTTTAATTCTGGCAGTGCTGCTCTGACTTCAAGTTAATTATCTCTATAATGTTGTACAATTCCCTCCATACTTCTCATGATGTGGAGTTGAGGCATAATTTTTCCAATTCTATCACTTGAGACTTTTTTTTTTTAGAAAACAAAAATTACTATGTGTGAACCTTATATAAAAACTCATTCTGTCAGTCAATTGTTCATCCACAAATGTATATTGAAGACATAACTCTGTGTTAAGCATTGTATTAGGTGCCTTATAATTCATTTTCAAGTTAAATTCTAACAAGTCTATCAGGCCAATATTCTTATCTCTATTTGGAAGAGGAAAAAGCTAAGTTTGGGGTAGAGAATAATTTGCTGTCCTGGTTATTCCCCACCAAGTCATTCTTTCTTTACCTTCTTTTTATCCTGGATCCTTTGCCCTCTAGGCTTCCTGATACTTCACCCAATGGAAGTACAAGCAGGAAATGAGAGCGGTTGAAGTCTTTCTCTCCACCCCTACCTGCCTGGGAATTCTATCTCTGTAGAGCTATGAACTTCTATGATGGCAACTCCTAATAGACTCTCATAATCCCCTATCTTCCCCTTGCTTCTTAACCCTACCAGTGTACCAGTTTCCCTCCATGCTTAGTCTGTGTGTTTCACCATACCTTGCTTGTTCCCTGACTCTTCCAACACCTTTCGGTGCTGCTCCTTCCTTGAAGCGTCTATATCTGAATCATCTCAGGTGAATGGTATTTCTTCCAGGACCCTGCCTAATGCCTTGTCTGAAACCACGCTGCTGCTAAGTAATGATGGCAGATAAATAAGTATGTTTTATCATTAAATTGCCTCTAAATTTCTGATAGGACAAATAGAAGCAGTCAGGCCATTTTAGAATCAAGTGAAAGCTCATGCGTTTTCTTTCTAAACTTGTGCTCAAATGTACCCAATTGAAATCAATCACCTAGTACCTTTTGGAAGTCTCTTGTCCAGCCATAGATCCAAAGGCAATTACAGGGAGCTATTGCTGAAGATGGGATGGACAAGTTAGGGGTTGGACTGCCACATAGCTTTCAGTTTAGCAGAGATATTTAAGAAAAAGGCCAGGAGTTACAATAGACCCACAAGGACAACCGTTTTTAAAAGGCCATATATAATATTGTTTCAGAGCACAACAGTGTTTAAAACATTAGCTCGCAAAGATTAATGTTCCCATTTAGAGTGACTAAGTTGGTGATGGCCAAGGCTCAGAGAAGTGGACAATTGGATAAAACATGCTTGTCACAGAACTAACAGGACCTGCTGATACATTTGATATGTGTGTGTGTGTGTGTGTATGTGCTGGTGTTTCTCTGTGTGTGTGTGTTAGGGGCAGGAGATGATGGTAGGTGTGTTTTCCTTCTTTCCTTTTTTTTTTTTTTTCAGGGTAAAATTTATTGATCTGCACCAGCCTGTGCAATATGCAAGTGTGGGAAACCACAAGGATAGAGAGAACCTTGGGACAAGGCAGGGAAGAGGTGGGGAAGAAGAGAGAATGTGGAGAAGCATTCTACAAAGATGGAAGAATCCTTCCTTCCTCCCTTGATTTTTTCCCTCCCTCTTTCCATCCATTCTCCTGTTAGGCTTCTCTCACACCGCCGCCTCCACCACCTACCAACTGGCTCCCATATGTCCCATATAATGACCCTGTTAAAGAAAGGTTAGGCATCAGATTGCTTTGAAGATGTAAAGTAAATGATTCAGCCAAGCAGTAGCAGAAGCCAAGAGGGTAGGGTGTGGTAAGTAGGTTGTGAGTGTGCAGACCATGTGTGTCCAGTGATGACGGGAACCTGTCTGAGGAGGTGTTTAATGAACAGATGCAAAAACATCACAAGGGAAGAACAGCCAGGAGGAAACTGGGATGGGGCAGAGGAAGAAGAAAAAGCCTTGAGATTCCACTCCATCTTCTTTTCAAGACTTCAAATTGGTCTCTCCAAATTTGACAAAGGAAAAATGTGTTTCACATTTTTTTTTTTAGCTGTGGATTCTATTAATGAACAAGTATGTGCTCATCAAAATAATTGTGACTAAGAAGAAATTGTTTCAATAACATTTGAATTTCTCATATGTTTTGAGAGGAAAAAAGAATACATGGATGTGAGGAAAATATTCAAGCAGTACTAAAAGATAAGCAGGAAAGCCTAGATTTTCATTCCATCTTTGATTCTTAGTCCCCCAGAAGCAACCTTTATTTACATTTTTTTCCAATTAATTATCTTTAAAGGACAAAAAGTCATGTCTTCTTTGTGGGTAGGGTTCTAACTGTTCCAAATGAAAGTGCTCTAAAGTAACACAAGTTATTTTTCCCCCAAAATGAAATGGTTCCTCTTGAGACTGATTAAGCTTTCTTTTTACTAGGTCACAGCCCTCTCAAGATTAACAAGCAGAGCTGGAACACACAGCAAATTAGACCTGGAAATACCTTATGAGGTGGGTGCTATTATTCTCATCTGTAAATACAGCTAGCCCCATTTCACTGATGAGGAAACTGACCTCCATAAAGACTAAATGTCTTACCTAAGGTCATGCATCCAGCAAGTGAGTTCCAAAAAGACTCCAAAAGGTAAGAGAGATTTTGGGAATACGGTGGAGTAGGGAGCTACAAGAGTTATTTGCACCAAAATAACTATTAACAGGCAGGAACTGTCTGAAACAACTATTTTGAAATTCCAGAGGCCAGAACACTGCATAGCATCCAAGGAAGAGCAGGAGGAAGAGGCTGATAAATTAGAGTAAAGAGCAATAAATTGGTCTCTCCATGCTGCAGCTATCAGCACCCATTCCCCACTCTCATAGCAGACTGCCATGAGGTCCAAACCATGGCTATCAGCTGGTGACAGAAAGGGATGTAAAATTACTCTTCCCCAAGAATAGGTGTGGACATGGTTGATCACTGATCATGGCTTTTGATTAGCAAATTTGGATCAACATTGGCCTGACTCTGTGGGCAGCTATTATTTCAACCTGTCTAGACAGCGTCGTTGGCTGTGGAGACTTAAAGATGCTGTATTTCCTCAGGGCTGCAGAGGAAAGTTAGCTAAAGGGCTGCATTATCTGGACAGACCAGGAGCAATATGGGGAGCAATCAAAGAAGCTCTTGGCATCCTTCTTGATCCCCTCCCCAGAGCACTTTGGAGCAAGTCTTTGCCCCTTTTCTGGGGTCCTGGCCCTGTTTTGACTGGGAAAAACTGACCTGGGGAGTCCTCTCTGGTGTGCCTGACTCCCTAAATTTGCCCTCCAGGCGAAATCAGCTTGAGACAATGAAAGGAGTATAAGAAACTATACACGCAGACAGTCTGGGACAAGCCCTGCTGGCTTCAAACATCTGGGAGAGGGAGATGTGTCTCTTGGGAAATAGAAGGGACAACCAAACTCCTGTAAAAAGGGGAACTCCAAAATACCTAGCAAGCAAAAGTCCAGAACAAGGCAGTGCCTAGAAAGACAGAAAAACCCTGCACACTGCATTTGCCTTGGGCAGACCTTCCTGATAGAAGAGTTGAAGCTCAAGAAAATCTCATCACCAACTGATTACCAAACCAAGAAACAGATATCTCAGGAAATAAATACCGGAGTTAACCAGAAGAAGAAAAACAAGAATATGAACATATTGAACAAAGTCTTTTAAAAAATGATATTAAAATCTTTCAAGGAGATGGAACTGAAAGATGTCAGGAAAACAATGAGTAAGCAATATGAGACTCTTGGTAGAGACAGAAATTTTAAAAGAGGAACAAAGCAGAACTTTGGGAGTTGAAAACCACAATAACTCAAATGAAAAATTCCCAGAAGATTTCAAGAGTTGATTGGAGTCAGCAGAAGAAAGAATCAGTGAACTTGAAGACAAGCACTTGAAATTAGTCAGATTGAGGAGCAGAATGAAAAATGAAGCATTAAAAGTGAAAATACCCTAAGACACCTCTGGGACACCATCAAGCACTCCAATATACACATGTTGAGAGTCCCAGAAGGAGAAGAAAAAGAGAGAGGGAAAGAAAGAATATTCAAATAAATAATGATAGAAAACTTCCCAAACTTAGCAAAAGACATGAACATGCACATCCAAGAAGCCCAGAGAATATCAAATAAGGTGAACATGAAAAAAAATACACCCCGTCATATACTGATCATATCATCAAATGCAAAAGGCAAAGAGAGACTTCTGAAAGCTGTAAGACAAAAGCAACATGTTACACACACAAAAGGCTAATTAAATTGAGTGCTGATTTCTCATCATAAACCATGAAAGCAAGAAGGCAGTAGGCTGAAATATTTAAAGGGAAAGAAAACAACTGCCAGCGAAGAATTTTATATCTTGTGAGACTCTCTTTTAAAAATGAGAGCAAAATTAGTACATTCTCAGATAAACAAAAGCTGAAGGAATTTATCACCACTAGATCTGCCCTATAAGCAATGCTAAAGGGCATTCTTCAGACTGAAAGGAAAGGACAACAGACAGTGGTTCAAGTGGCATAAAGAAATAAAGGCTTGGGGTAAAGGTAACCATTTAGGTAATTATAAATACCAGCGTTGTTGTAGTGTATTGTTTGGTATGTAACTCCACTTCTTCTTACCAGGTGTTAAAATGCAAATGTGTAACAAATAATGATAAATCTGTGGTCTTGGACACAAAGCACAAAGATGTACGTGGTAACAAGTACTAAAAAAATGGTGGGGAGACAAAGTGGTATAGGAAAAGTATATGTGCATGGTATTGAAGTTAAGATGATATCAAACTAAATATGATTATTATATATTTAAGATATTAAATTTTAACCCATGGTAACCACATGAAAATACATCCAGATAAAAATGGGAAGGCACTCAATATGGCACAACACAAAAATTAAGTAAATATTAATGTAGGCTTTAACAGAAGTGAGGGACAAAAAAGGTATAAGACTTAAAAAGCTAAATAGCAAAATGGCAGTAGAAAGTCCTGTGTAACCAGTAATGACTTTAAATGTAAATGAATTAACCTCTCCAGTCAAAAGGCAGAGTAGGCAGAATGAATTAAAAAGCATGACCCAACTATATACTTTGTGCAAGAAATTCATCTTAAATTCAAAGATGCAAGTAGGTTGAAGGTGAAAGAATGGAAAAAAATATACCATGCAAGTAGTAACCAAAAGAGAGCTTAGGTGGCTAAAGTAATATTGGATAAAATATACTTTAAGTAAAAAACAGTTTTAAGGGACAAAGATGGCATTATATATTGATAAAGGGGACAACTCAACAGCAAGATGTAGGAATTATAAATTATGTATATATATGTATATATATGCACCTAACAGCAAAGCAATGAAGCAAATATTGACAGATGTGAAAGGGGAAATAGATAGATCTATGATAATTGTAGGGAACTTCAATACACCACTTTTAATAATAGATAGAACATCTAGACTGAAGATCATTAAGGAACTTGAACAACCAGACCTCAGAGACACATATAGACCACTTCACCTAGCAAAAACAAAATACACATTCTTCTCAGGTACACATGGATAATTCTCCAGGATAGACTGTATGTTGGGTCACAAAACATTTCTCAATATATTCAATAAAAAACTTGAAATTATATAATGTATATTCTCTGACCACAATAGAATGAAGTTAGAAATTAGTAACAGAGGAAGAAAGGGGAAACTCACAAATACATGGAAATTAAACAACATACTCTTAAACAACCAATGGATTAAAGAGGAAATCAGAAGTGAAATGAGGAAATGTCTTGAGGGAAATGAAAATAAAAATACAGCATACCAAAATCTATGGGATGCAGTGAAGGCAGTATTAAGAGGGAAATTTATGGCCCTAAATGTTTACATTAAAAAAGAAGAAAGACTTCAAATCAGAGCCATAACCTCAAAACAGGAAGAACTAGAAAAAGAAGAGGAGAGTAAACCCAAAGGGAACAGAAAGAAGGAAATAATAAAGGTTAGAATGAAAACAAATGAAATAGGAAAAAAAAAAAAACACAATAGAATGAATAAAACCAAAAGTTAGTTCTTTGAAAAGATCATTAAAGCTGGTAAGTCTTTAGCTAAACTGAGAAAGAGATGAATAAAGGGATATTACTGCTAACCCTGCTGAAATAAAAAGGAGTATAAGAGGATACCATGAACAACTGTAATCTAATAAATTAGATAACCTGGATGAAATGGACAAGTTCTCAGAAACACACAAACTACCTGCATTGACTCAAAATGAAATAGATTTTAACAAACTAATTACCAGTAAAGAGATTGAGTCAGTAATTGAAGGTGTACCAACAAAGAAAAGCTGAGGACCAGATAGTTTCACAGAGAAATTCTACCAGACATTCCAAGAACTAACTTCAGTTCTGCTCAAACTTTCCAAAAAATTGAAGAGGAGGAAATACTCCTCTTAACTGATTCTACAAGGCCACATTATCCTCATACCAAAGCCAGATAAAGATACCACAAAAAAGGAAACTGTACACCAAAATCTCTTCGAATATTGTATTAGTTTGAATCTGTATTGTACCCCAGAAAAGCCATTGTTTAAATCCATCCCTATGAGTGCAGAGCTATTGTATGTGACACCTTTTGCTTAGGTTGTTTCCATGGAGCTGTGATCCAGCCCATTCAAGGTGGATCGTAATGCCTTGCTGGAGTTCTATATGAAAGGATAAAAGGCAGAGATATTTTGGAGAGAGCTCAGAGAAAGACAATGCCCCAGAGGAAGCCAGAATGACTCACAGGAGCTGAGAGCCATTTTGAAATCAGCATCCAGAAAAGACCAGCAAACATTGTCACGCCCCTTCCCATATGACAGAGGAACACCAGATGCCAGCAGCATTTCCTCAGAGAAAGCATCTCCCTTCAGGTCCCATAGTTCCGGCATTTTCATGGCCTTAGAACTGTAAATTTGTAATCTAATAAATCTCTTTTGTAAAATCCAATCAATTTCTGATATATTGTATTCTAGCAGCTTTAGCAAACCAAGACAAATATAGATGGAAAAATCCTCAACAAAATACTAACAAATCAAATCCAATAACGTATTAAAAGAATTTTACACCATGATCAAGAGGGAGTTATCCCTGATGTGAAAGGGTGGTTCAACATAAGAATCAATGTAATACACCACATTAACAGAATGAAAGAAAAGAAAACCCACATGATTATCTCAATGGATGTAGAAAATGCATTTGACAACACTGAGCACCTCTTTATGATAAAAGCACTTAGAACACTAGGTATAGAAGGAAAGTTCCTAAACTTGATAAAGGGCATGTAATGATATATATCAAAGTAGCTAGCATCTAACGTAATAGTGAAAGACTGAAAACTTTCCCTTTAAGATAAGGAACAAGACAAGGATGTTCACTATCACCACTGCCATTCAGCACTGTAACAGAAGTTCTTACCACAACAAATAGGCAAGAAAAAGAAATAAAAGTCATCTAAGTTCTAAAGAAAGAAGTAAAACTTCCCCACTTGCAGATGATATTATTCTACATACAGAAAATCCTGAAAAATCCGCAACAAAACTGCTAGAGCCAATAAATAAATTCAGCAAAGTGGTGGGGTACAAGATCAACATGCAAAAATCAGTAGTTTTTCTTTAAACAAGCAATGAGCAGTCATAATAGGAAAGCAAGAAAAAATTCCATTCACATTAGCAACTAAAATAATCAAATATCTAGGAATAAAGCTAATCAAGCATGTAAAGGACTTGTACACAAAAACTATAAAACATTGCTAAAAGAAATTTTAAAAGTCCTAAATAAATGGAAAGACATGCAATGTTCATAGATTGGAAGATTAAATATCCTTCAGATGCCAATACTATCAAAAGACATTTATAGATTCAGTACAATCCCAATCAAAATTCCAACAACCCTCTTTGCAGAAATTGAAAAATCATTTATGAAATTTATATGGGAGAGCAAAGTCATCTCGAAAAAATGAATGAAGTTGGAAGACTCACATTTCCCAATCTTAGATTTTATTGCAAAATCACAGTAAACAAAACAGCATGGTACTGGCACAAGGATTTGTTTGTGCCAAATTTGTGCCAAATCCAATAGAGTCAAGTTGAGAGCTCAGAAATCATCTCTCACATATATGGCCAACTGATTTTTGACAAAATGACAAATATGACTCAACTTGGAAAGAATAGTCTCTTCAACAAATGCTGCTAGGAAAATTGGATCTCTCTGTGCAAAAATAAATAAATAAATAAAGGAGGGTCCCTACCTCACACTGTATAAAAATCAACTCAAAATGAATCAAAACCAAAATACAGAGCTATAACTATCACACTCCTAGAAAGAAAACAGGAAAGCATCCTTATGACCTTGTACCAAGCAATAGTTTCTTAAACTTTGTACCCAAAAACAAGCAATACATGGAAAATAGATAAATGGTACATCAACATTTAAAACTTTTGTGTCTCAAAGGGCTTTATCATGAAACTAAAATGACAACCTATACAATGGGAGAAAATATTTTGAAACCACATGTGCTGGTTTGAAATGATGTATGTACCCTAGGAAAACCATGTTTTAATCCTAATCCCATTTTGTAAAGGCAGCCTTTTCTTCTAATCCCTATTCAGTATTGTATGTTTGAAACTGTAATTAGATCATCTCCCTGGAGATGTGATTTAAACAAGAGTGGTTGTTAAACTGGATTAGCTGGAAGCATGTCTCCACCCATTTGGGTGGGTCTTGATTAGTTTCTGAAATCCTATAAAAGAGGAAACATTTCAGAGAATGAGAGATTCAGAGAGAACAGAGCAGAATGATATAGCCACAACAAGCAGAATCCACCAGCCAGTGACCTTTGGAGATGAAGAAGGAAAATGTCTCCCGGGGAGCTTCATGAAACAGGAAGCCAGGAGAAGCTAGCAGATGATGCCGTGTTTGCCATGTGCCCTTCCAGATGAGACAGGAACCCTGATCATGTTCACCATGTGCCTTTCCAGATGAGAGAGAAACTCTATCTGTGCCTTCTCACTTGAGAGAGAAACCCTGAACTTCATCGGCCTTCTTGAACCAAGGTATCTTTCCCTGGATGCCTTAGATTGGCCATTTCTATAGACTTGTTTTAATTGGGACATTTTCTCGGCCTTGGAACTGTAAATTAGCATCTGATTAAATTCCCCTATTTAAAAGCCATTCCGTTTCTGGTATATTGCATTCCAGCAGCTAGCAAACTAGAGCACCATATATCTGATGAAGGGTTAATATTCAGAACAGATAAAGAAATACTTGAACTTAACAGCAAAAAACTCAACCACCCAATTTAAAAATGGACAAAAGACTTCCCAGAAAGACATCCTTCAAATAAGGTATACAAATGGCCAGAACACACAGAAGATGCTCAACATCATTTGTCTTCAGGGAAATGCAAATCAAAACCATTATGAGTAACAGAAAATAACAACTGTTGCAGAGGATGTGGAGAAATAGGAATATAATTTTAATAGCAACAAATATTTCACACTAATGCAAGATGTTGTTGGTGGGAGGGTATATGGGAATCCTGCATTTTATGTACAATTGTTCTGAAAACCCACAACTGCTTGAATACAAATTTTCTTCAAAAAGTAAGAGAGAGAAGTTTGCCTACAGGTTTAGTAGTCTCTCTTCAGAATATCGAGCTACCTTCTCACTTATTATAAAAGGACGGTTGATCTATTTCATGGTCACTGATACCCAAACCAATGCATAAGTGATTGAATCAATCGACAGATCAATCCATTCCACGCAAATATTTCTTTAGCACAAACTACATTTCATATTCTGTACTAAATGATTGAAAAGGAAATGTATGTAAGGGATGGTGGATTCAAAGATGACTGCAAATTTTTTGTGACTCTACCCATAAATATGTGGAGTCTATTTCTCTTCAACTTGAATCTGGTCTGGTCTGTGACTTGCTTTGACCAACAGAATGCAACAGAAGTGATGCTGTGTGACTTCTGAGGCTTGTTCTTTCTGCAGCTTCTACTTTGACACACTTGGAACACTCCCTTGGGAATCCAGCCACTATGTAATTAGAATTCCACACTATGTGGAGAAAACACAGGGGAAAGAATCAGGAAACTTGGTTGATAGCCCAAGCTGAGATTCCAGCGAATAGCTAGGACTAATGGTCAACTTAGTGACTGAGTCATCTTGGGTGTTCCAGCCGAGGTGAGCCTCTAGATGGCCTGCAGAAGAACTGTCCAGCAGAGCTCAGTCAGCCCACAGAGACATGGGAGATAACCCACAGCTGTTGTTGTATTAAGTCATTTTATTTCAGGATAGTTTGTTACACAGCAACAGACAGCTGAAACATAAAGCATGGCATAGCTCATTCAATATGCCCTCTATCCTTTTAGCAAATGTATGTTCTGCTTCAATAGGTCAGATTTCTGCTTATAGTAGGACCCTGACTCACAGAAGAGCCACTGAAAGACATTTTGCTAAGGAGAGTCAAGATTAAGAATGTATTTTAGAAAAACCACTTTGACTGAGGGAGAAACAGGAGGCAGGGAAACCAGTTCGGAGGCCTTTGGAGATGAAGATGATGTCAACCCCAGCAGTGGCAGAGAAGCTGGGGGTGGGGGAGGATGAGCAGTTTGGAGAGCCATTGAGGTCATTGACTCTTTAAGTCTTGATAATGCAGAGGGTAAGAGAAAGGCAGGAGTTAAGGATGACGTCCAACTTCCTGATTTGGATAACGTGGTGGGTATCAGTGCCACTTAAAGAAATAGGCATACTGTGCACCTCTGCAGGCCTTAGGTCTTGCCATTTCTTTTGTCTGTCTTATCATTCTTCTCTCGCTGGCTTGGGTGGCTCTTGTTTCAAGATATGGTCATTCCGTCTTCCAGAAGTGATACAAATAGGCAAAGTGGGCCAGGGATGGGCCATGGAGAATGGCAGGAATGACAAAAATTAGGGCATCCACAGTCCATCTAGGGAGCAGCCACCACTCAGCACCCATTAATATTGGTCCAAAATGGCCAGATCTTCTCATTCTGTCCAAAAGAGAGACTTTGGACTGGCAAAGGAAAAATGAGCTTCCTTCTTTACTAGGCAGGCAGTAGAGAAGTGCGGGGCTCAAATCCACCTTCCAATCTGTCCTCCACCCTTAGGAGATCTGAAAACTGGGTGATAATTACAACAAATACATCTGATCACTACACATCTCTCTGTAACACCCTTTGTGGGATTTCTGTTCTTCCAGGATAAAGTCCAAAGTTTTCAGTGACTTGTTCTTACTGCTCCAGCCTCATCCCTCCCCTAAATCCTTTCTCTTTGCATTCCAGGAGCATATAGGTCCCAGCCTACATATTACTTTTCCACATCTGTGAGGCTTAGGTCCTGCCACTTCTTTTGTCTGTCTTGTCCTCCTCTTGTTGGCTTGGCTAGTTCTTATTTCAAGATTCAGTCATTCCTTCCTCCAGAAGCTTTCCCATCTCAGAGGAGGGGCCAGTCCTCCAACATCCCAGAACCCCATATGTTTACTTCCATATCTGCCCTTCTCAGATTCCATTGTCATGGCCTGTTTATATCCTCTCCCATTGGACTGAGAATTCCCTGCGTAATTGTGCTTTAAAGCTGGCACAGAACTGGCCTGGGACTTTCCCCATGCATTACCTCATTTATTGGTATACTGTTATCATCACTGTTTTTATTATTGTTGCTGCATCTGTTTTTGTGACCAAAGTGCTCCCGGGAAAATACCATCTAATTCATAAGTAATTCATTACGGGGAGAGAAACAGCATTTCAGAATTGAAAAACAGAATAAAGAAATGGGCCCAAAGTTTATACCCAAATTCCTCTGGTAGTGGCTTAAGTGGGAGGATAGTCAGTCCCCAGGTAATGTTTATAATTAATGGAAGTCGCAGAGGACAGATGAAAGGTCTTAAGGGTATGAAATTGCAGAAGAAACTTGGGGGGCTTCAGTGGAAACCAGCTTCTGGGAGGTAAAGCAGTGCACCACCTCCATGATTCCAGACCTCTTGCCCCAACTGCTTACTGGCTGGAGGCCTCCAAAATATATCCAGAGCAGTATGTCCAGCCCCTGGGGCCATGTCCCTGCACAGTACAGTCAGTACCACAATCCTCCAAAGTCACGGCCCTATTGGACCTGTGGGAAAACTGATTCCCTCTGAAAGCCCCCACCATTCCTACCCTTCCTCCAGGACTCTTGGCTGCAGATTTGTAGGGGGGATGGGTGCAATGAGGGGGAATAGAAGTGGTTGGATACTGCTGTTGGCAATTGCAGCATTGTATACATGTGGACAGTGGGTAGGGGGCACAGAAAATGCCAATAGGGACAAGGCGCATGATACAAATAGGGGAAGTGGGCCGGGGGTGGGATGTAGAGAATGGCAGGAGTGACAAAAATTAGGGCATCCACAGTCCATCTAGGGAGCAGCCACCACTCAGCTCCCATTAATTCTTATCACCAGGGAATATTGGTCCAAAATGGGCAGATCTGATCCTATCCAAATGGACTAGAAATCAGAATTTTTTTTCTAGTATAAATCCTCCAACTTTATTCTTTTTTTTAAATTGACAAACCAAAACAACATACAAACACAAACATTCTTAACATACAAACATTCCATACATGGTACACAATCAACGGCCCATAACATCATCACACAGTAGCATATTCATCTCCATGATGACTCTCCAGAACATTAGCATCACTCCAGAAAAAGAAGAAAAAAGAAAAAGCTCATACATACCCTGGCAGTGTGGGGGTGCTGAATGAAGATGGGAGTGGCCTGCTTCCAGAACATTCTGTGAAGAAACAGTAAATGTCCTTAGGTTTAAGTCAGTGATCCTCAACCCTGGAGCGCTTGTTAAATAAAACATGGGTTGCCAATCCTACTCTCTGAGTTTCTGACTCAGTAAGTTGGAGTATGGTCCAAGAAGGTGCATTTCTAACAAGGTTCTGGATGATGCTGTTGTTGGGAGTGAACAACATTTTGAGAAAGCACTGTTGGCTGGATGTCCTAAAACTTGCAGCTGAATGCCCCCTAAGGGATATGATATTACTTACTTGAAAGAGGTATTGTGGGCATGCATGGAGATGCCATAATTATCAAGCCAAGGCATGGTGCTTGGTTGGGACCTTAGCGGCTTTCACTCTATACTTTTCTTCTTCACCAAGGGGTTATTATACACCCAACCCAAGCTGGATACAGGTCCACCTTGAAGTAACTTTCTGAAATGTACCTAGAACCATAGTAGAAAGTTTTCACTATCTACTGTGTGGAACTTCCAATGAAGTTCTGACCTTCAGCATCTACGAGGGACCTCAATGAAAAGCATAGTAAAAGGCTGGCTTCTACCTTCAATGTCAATTCAAAAAGTTGGCACATTTAATTCATTGAGACACATATCTGATTTTGCAATGTAAGTTCCTGTGATCAAGGATTTAACATATGAAAATTCCTTATACAGCTCTTTTCAGTAGCCTTGGAATTCTTACATTGACTAGACACCCATTTCAGTCATGCCCAGAAACCAGTACAAACAATTCGTCATTGCCACCCATCATAATTGGAAGGTGGTGTCTCCCTAAAGCTTCCTATCCCCAGGCCTGCCCCTCTGGGCCCTTGACCTGCTATCTCTCTACCCCCTTGTGTCCACCTCATCTTTTCTCTTTTTCTCAAATATCTTCACTCTGAAGTCTTTCCCTATTCCCCAAGTCCTCAGCATTTTACTTTTTCAGGCTGTGCAGGTCTTTCCTGCCCGGTCAGAAGGGCCTCGAGGGGATGCAGTGTGGATCAGAAGGAAGAGTCTGAAAAGACCAACCTCTAGAGGAAGTCCTGCCCTGCTCCCAGCCCAGCTCCAGCCCTCCTCTGGGTAGAGAGTCCACAGCCCAAGGGCATGTGCCTGGGAGCCTTCCAGAGCAGCCCTTCCTAAACTTTAGTGAGTTTAGGAACCATCACCTGGAGAGCTTGTTACAGTGCTTCTCTCTAGGGCAGGGCTGAGGTTGCTTGGGTGTTACTGATGGTGTGGAACCATCAAGCACTTTAGACCAATAAGGCAGCCACTAGCACAAGTGATTGTTGGATACCTGGAATGTGGCTAGTCCACACTGAAATGTGCTGTCAGTGTAGAATGCACCCTGGATTTCAAAGACTAAGGACAAAAAGAGAATGCAAAATTTCTTAAGATCAATTTTTTTAACATTGATTGTATGTTGAACTGATAATATTCTGGGTATATTGGGGTAAATAAAATATATCTTTAAAATTAATTTCACCTGTTTCTTTTCACATCCTTTTATGTTTTAAAAAAAATATGCTACTAGAAAATTTTAAATTCCACATGTCGCTCACATTGTGTTTCTATTAGACCATGCTCCATGTAGATATACTGGGGACCACAAAGAGCTGGCCAGGCTGCATGGACTTCCCCAGGTCTGTCCTTCCACCTTTAGCAAGTTGCCCATGTGCACAGCTTGAAGCCCAGTGGGCGGCTGAAGGGCAGCTGTTGGTGGGGTGGGAGAGTGGACGGTGGGGCTTGAACACTTCAGAGCAGGCAGAGACCAGAGAGGGAAGAGAAGTAGGGGCAGGGGCCAAGTCTGGAGACCAGCTCTCCCCACCCCACCACCATTGGTGCAGAGTTCTGAGATGTCAGATTTCTAAATTTAGTCTTGGCCGTCCTGATTATAACACAGATATATCTGCCAAGGTATGTGGTTAGAACATATTTTATTTAATAGTTTGTTATTTTGATTTATAGCTTTTAAGTATTTCGGCATATGATATATGGGTCTCTATTTGTACTTGCCTGGGCCAGAAGGGAATTGCTGTACTGGTTTATAGGACTATGATAGCAGGAGGTACAGGGTACAGGTGGAATCCGGAGGAGGCAGAGGCCTTGCCTGGGACAGAGTGGTTTTCAAATAGTAGTAAATATGGAGAAAAGGGTCGTGGATGAGGGACTGCAGCCACAGTGGGAAAATATTAAATCCATTCTTTCTCCGTGGCCGAAATGCAGGGAAAAGGTCCTGGGCACGTGGCTGTGGAGCTGGGGACCCTGGATGGCTCCACTACCGACCAGCTCTGCCTCCCCCCCAGCTTCCTCACATTTGCAAGCATGGAGCATCTGGTTGTGACACTATCCACCTGCTCCTTAGAGTAAACAGCTCTGAGCTGGCCCTTTCACCAGTCCTGTTTGTTTTAAACCCGCAGCAGCAGCATGAGATGATATAGCACAGTGGTGGAGGGTGTAGATGTCGGTGCAAGACTTTTTGGATTTGCATTCCAGGTCCCCCTCTCTGAGTCTCAGCTTCCCCATCGGTGAAGTGGGTTTGAGAACAACGGTAGCATATGGGAGTTCTTATGACGCTCAACTGAGATAATATTTTTAAAGGACCTGAAATAGTTCCCAGCCCAGCATATGCACCACACAAATACCAGTTCTCCTTAATGCCGTTTACAGATGGATGTTAGGTTTAGAGGGGGAAGGTGACCTGGTTTAAAGACCATATCTGGTGACAGAGCCGAGGCTCTAGCCCAGCCCGCCTGGACTCCAGGGCTGGAGCTCTTCCCGGCTCTCAGGCTGCCTCCCCCACAGGAGCATTTCTCAGCCACACAGACAACTCCATCCGCTCTTTCATCCAGCTGGAGAGAAGCCTAAAAATAACATTAGGTGTGAACGTGCTCCAGTGAGAGGGAGTGTGCTCTCCCCCATCCCACCCCCAATTCCCATGGTTGAGTTGAGAGTAGAAGGAAAGGGCCAGCCACCCTGGCTTCCTTCTCTTTTTTTGCAACTAAAGGTCTGAACCGGTGATGAGATTCTGAAACCAGAATTATGTGACGGAGCAGGAGACCCAGGACCTGGCTGTGCTTTGTAATTTACTAGGTGGCTTCAACAAAGTAACCCCAAACTGGTTGGCTGGAACAGCAGGACTTTCTGTCTCACAGTTTGGGAGGCTGCGAGCCCTAAATCAAGGTGTCAGCAGGATAACACAGTCTCTGAAGTCTGGGGTGGGTGGCCGGCACTCCCTAATTCAAGCTCTGCCTCTGCCACATGGTCGCCTTCCTCCCCACCTGTCTCCTACTGCTGGCAGGGCCGTCTGCTTAAAAGGACTCCGGGCCTATTAGATTAAGGCCCACCGTGACCCAGTTTGACTTCATTCTAAATAGTTGGATTTTGAAGACCCTATTTACAGATGGGTTCACATCCACAGGACGGGGTTGGACCTCAAATAGCCTTTGAGGCAGAGCGGGATTGAACCCACAACACTGTGTCTCCTGGCCTTTGGAGACCCTGTTTGCTCCAACCCCAATGAGCTCCTTTCTGATCCTAAAACAAGCTGAGCTGATTCCCTCTTTGGGACCTCACTCACGCATCCAGACCCGGATATTCCCAGAGCTGACAATTGGCACCCTGTCCTTCTAGAATGTGACTCCCAATAAGGCAAGCATGGTATCGGTCTTACTCAAGGCTGTGTCTCTGGCACTTGTGGTATACCTGGAACATGTTAGTCCTCGTAAATATTTTTTGAGTAAGTGAATGAACACATGTGGGAATGAATGAATTAAGGAATGGAACCTCAATTCTGGTTGTGATTTGGGCCACTGACTTGCTGTGTGACCTCAAGAATATCCCTTCACTCTTTTAGGTTTCATTTTCTGTTAAAAATAAGGGGGTACATTAGATCAGGGAATTTCAAAGTACTTTGTGGGTAATGCTGAAGGGATTAAGCAGGAAGGTCATGTGCTCATCTTTGCATTAAAAACTAAAAGAAAACTACTCTGGGACCCAGCGGAAAGTGGACTGAAGAGGCCCATTCCGGAGTCCAGGGAGTGGCCAGGAGGCGGTGGCAGATGTGCAGGTCAGAGGGAATGAGTCACCCAGGCTTATCAAAAGACAGCGGATGAGCATATAGACACGCTCAGGTGACAAACTGTCACCAGGGACCCAAGCAGATAAAGAGTTATGTACACTGGGGTTGAAGCTTTTCTCTCTCTCTCTTTCTCTCTCTCTGCCATGTACACACACACACACACACACAGTGTGACCCACAGCCCCCTTCTCTGCTTCATTCCCAGCTGGGTTTCCTAGATTGCTTTGTCAGAAGTAAGAGAATGGCACCAGCAGACAAGAAGAGTGTTGTTCATGTGATAGCTTTACTTTTCAGTTTACATGAATTGTTTTGCATTCCGGCTTTATGCCATGCATTGGCAAGTAAACAAAGACACAAAGGTAACACAAAAATTCAAAGGTTCTGGGTGACGCAGTTGTAGCAGATAAAAAATAGTTCATATTTTGATAAACTACCTTCCCAGGGACTGTTTATAAATAAGTGACCCCTTTCTACACGTGGCTTCTGATAATACATACAATAAAGTAGAAAACGATAGCCAGAGAACAAATCAGGATTAGGGAAGAATAGATTTAACAGATATACACCTAGTGGGGTGGGGGGTTAGAATATAAAAAGGGAAATGAGATTCTAGACTTGTGTCAAAGTTAAGCCACAAATTTGACTTTGAGCTTCCTAGTGGCCAAAACAAAAAAGAAAACAGGAGCAGCTACATTATTTGCATCAGTACATATGGAAAACTCAAGGGAAAATCTTTTCTTGGAGCTTAAGTGAGAAAGAAGCATCTGGCATGGGTTTTTATAGATAGAGAACTAAATGATGCCATGGGCATGTTTTCAAATAAAAAAGAAATCAGGTATATGAGCAACCATTTTACAAGAGGAATATTTTTTTGATTAAGAAAGGGACACATAAGGAGGAAGAAAGACTGGACTCTTTATGTGTCAGAGGCATGTATTTAGATTTGGGGGTATAAATCAACCAACTCAATAATCACGTTTCAAAATAAATTCTTCCTCTCAGTAGAAACTGAAAAAAAAGCTTTGATTTATTGAGTCTTTATTATGTGCCAGGTGCTACGCTAAGTTTGTGATGGGAATGAGCTCAGTCCTGCACCGAATCTGGCAGGCAGGGTTATCATTCCATGGACTGATGAATGAGGAAACAGGTTCACCTGGGTCCTGGGCTTGTCGATCACAAAGTTCCTTAACCTAGTTCTCCTGACCCCAGACCCCTGGCGCAGAACACAAGTGGACTTGTCCTCTCTTGGGGAAGCCTGTTTAATGCTCCAAGGATGTGGATAGTGATCTTAAAGCCCATTTTATTTCACTCCAAACCCAAAAGAAAAAGTTTCTTGCAGAGTTCAGCCCAGGATCAATCCACAAAAATGCCCACATTGATTTCAGAAGGAGAAACTCATCAATCTACCAAGATGTGACAGGTTACTCTAAAGTTGTGATGTTTCATCATGTCAAATAAAATCCCCATTATTATTGGGTACAGAGTTTCTGTTTGAGATGATGGAGAAGCTAGGGTAATGGATATTGGTCACAGTAGAACAATATTTTGAATGTCATTAAAACCGCTGAATTGTACACTCGATGGTGGTTAAAACGGAAATTTTTAAGTTTGCCTATATTTGCTCTTTCCATAAAGTTTTCAAACATTTCAAGTTATGGTAAGGCAGTAGATACGTTGCCATCATGTTGCTGGTAGGAGAGAGAGAGGACAGTCCCCTCCATAAAGACTGGCTGGTTCAGCCAGTCTCTGTTATCCTTGACTTGGTCTTCGTTACACCCTAATGCTAGCCTCCCTCGAAGAAAAACTCTTAGAATGAAAACTATTGCTGTTTGGAGAAAACCTCCACAGAGCGCTCTGCATGCATGCTCAGACCTGGTGGTTTAGAGCATAGGTTCTCGGAGTAAGAATGAATTGAGTTCAAGTTCTGACGCTGCCTCACTGGATTCCCAGGGCAAGTCTCTTACCTCCTCTAACATAATAGCACAGACACCGTAAGATTATTGGGAGGATGAAATGAGACACTGGCTATTAAACTCTCTGCTCCAGCTCTGGCATACAGCAAGTGCTTACTAGATGAGAGTTATTATTATTAACTAGCACAGATTTTAGCCCATCCCTGCACCAGCCACACAGGCCAGGGAGATGCAGTCTTCAGATTAACCGGGCCTGGACCCCAGAGTTACGTTGTGAAAATTGATATTGACTGCTGTCTAGATTAGGAAATGGAGGAAGGCAAATGTATATGCACAGAAAGCTGTCACTAGGGGATCATTGCGGTCATCAGGCATGAGGCGGTGGACCCTTAAATGAGGGTGGCAGCTGTGGTTCTAGAATTGAAATCCAGGCATTATGATTCTGGCAAGCTGTGAGTAGGGAGTAATGAGTTCTCTGGGTGTACTAGTAGATCTTGTGCTTTTCATCCATGCAGAGAAGGAAGGAAGAGAACACCAGAGAGGCAAAGTGGATTAACACATACCATGGGCTCTGTGATGTGGAAGGGCCAAATAACTGGCTGTCTTTCAAAAATTGCCCTCCTTAGCACCTGGTAGATTCCTTAGAAAATGCATCCCTGTAGAGGAAGGATGTTCTGTTAAGCCAGAAGCAGGCTTGAGTGTACACTGCCAGCCATGCTGACCATAGGCCACAGGTAACCCTTTCTGCATGGGCCATTGGGTACCATCTTCACCGAGATTCTACTACTCTTCTTGACTGCAAGTCTCTGGGCTTCAGAAGAGGAAGTTATTCCACTCACGTTGCTGTTCTTGAAGGATTCCCCATCAATCCTTCTTCCAGGCAGGCAAAAAGGTGAGGGAACTGTTCTTCAAGGAGTAAGGCTCCACCTTTCTTGGAGCTGTGGGACAGGAGACAGAAGACTGACAGCGGCACTAGACAGGGAACCCTGGTGGGAACAGTGTGCCAGCGCTGCGGCATGGCCTACCACCTCTGCACAAGGTACACCTGGGGTGGGTAAAGCAAGCATAATACAAGAAGGGGAGACCTAGGCAAGTACAGAGATGACCACGTCCCGGGCATTGGGTTAAGATGTTTAATCCTGGGGCTGCCTCTCAATGACCCCGCGTGATATACCATGCTGTGTCCAAGATGCTATTATGCTTTCAAGTTTGGCTTCCACAGAGTCCGGCCAACACCCAACGGCCTTTCCAGCTCAAACTAAGGCTCGCCTTGCCAGAAACCAAAGTTCCCAGCCATTCATCAATGTCTAGTCCCGTCCAGGTTGAGAATAAACCACTTGCCTGTAAAAATGTTCAAGGAAACTTTCAATGGCTTCTGGGAATAGCTAGCGTGAGTAGGAAAAACATAAATTATTAAGGGGTGGGATGGGAGAAAAAGAAAATGAGAGACCATTGTCAATGGCTTCATCCAAAGCAGGACAGGATTTTAAGAATTAAATCAAATCAAATAGAAAGAGTATAGTAAGATCAGCGCTACTTTCTAGTTCATCCCAAGTTGGACTTCAAACAGGGATTTCTTGTTTTCAGTCTTTTCTCTATGAGGCAAGATGTGATTGCAACTGAAGTTCATTGATTAACCCAAAATAACTTTCCCCCAATTTGCTGGATGCTTGAGAATACTCTGGAGACCCTGCTTTTGTTTTGAGTTAGCCATTTGGGAGGTTGGCACCGATCCTCATGTAACCATTCAAACCGAGTGAACTAGAAAAATGTCAGGAACTACACAAGGACATATAGTGCAGTTTAATTAGTTTAGAGAGAGGGTGGGCCCCCCTCTTCTCCCTCAACATCACTCAAGCAAATTGTTTTTTTTTATGGTCTTGTTAAAATAATTTCATGGTTGCAGTTTTGTTCTCATGCTAAGTGAGCAGGACCGCGTGGGTTATTAAAAAGGGTAGTCAGCCTGGCGAAGATGGGTGCATTCTCTGCTTTTGTAAAACATAGGGGTTTAATCACCTGGTTTGTGCAATGACATATGAAAGAACCCTATCTTGAATGTCAGGGCAAGGCTGAAGCTCCTATTCATAACAGTTGCTACCTAGGACATTCTTTAGCTGACTTCAATCAGGAATTTTCCATGGTAACTGAGGCTGCCCCTGCATAGCGGGGCAGTAGTGATTTTCATTTCATGAGGCAGATTTTTTAACTGGTTAAAAAGCACATTGCTTACTGGAACATGTGAGTAGAGCTGGACTCTCTGGGAGTGAAAATCTTGGTGTCCCTCCTGCTTCAGACAATTCTTCAAGAATATTGGGGCATGGTCCTCTTTGAAGGAAGATGAGCCATCGCAGTTGCAAAAATGTTGGGTTGTTGTATTTAATTTCAGATCCCTGAATTTTTTTTTTTTTTTTTTGGCATCACTGTGTTCTGTCATATAAAGCTTGCTGACATGATGGGGGTCAGACAATTAGGGCAACCTTGTGTGAGTACAAGGGTTCTAATTGCACAAAGATGTCACTCCCCTGCTGAAGAGCCTTCCACGGCTCAGCTTCCCATTGCCCATGGGATAACATTCAGACTTTGTAGCCTGATGTTCCAGGCCCTTTGTAATCTGGCTCCAAACCATTTCTAGTTTCATTTCCCTTTCCCCATTCCACCCCTTCTAGACCCAGCCACAGTGCATGGCTCTTTGGGCATCTTTAACAAAGGCTCTTTCCTTGACCTTAGATCATTCTTTTTCAAGCCTGTTGAACAAAATCCTCTTCATCTTTCAAGGCAATGTTCAAATGCTATCTCCT
>PVIY010023351.1:0-39478 GCA_004026745.1 Myrmecophaga tridactyla | reverse complement strand
CACTCAAATGGGTGGAGACATATCATCCCCTAATCCAATTTAACAACCATTCTTAACTAAATCACATCAACCAGGGAGATGATCCAATCACAGTTTCAAACATACAGTATTTACTAGAGATTATTCTACCTTTATGAAATGGGACTTACATTAAAACATGGCTTTTCTTAGGGGGCATACTTCCTTTCAAACCAGCACACACAGTAAGAGTTCCTGAAATGTTAGCTAATGTTATTATGATTATTTTTATTGTTGCTCATTTATTATCTCTTCTTTTAACCTGGGATGTTTTCTAGGGCAGTGTTTTTTCTTTTAAACTATAAGTTATAATTCATGGGCTGTGGTGAACATCAAATAAAATATACCAGAGAAAATATTAGAATATATTACTTTATAAAAAGAATAAAGATTGTTTTTTGAAACTTTTGTTTCAGTGTTTTATTTATGTGTGTGTGTGTGTATACTGGGTCTCAATGTAAAATATATTCTTACTGTAGGTTGTAGGGTTTGAGAAATCCTATTTTAAGGAAGAGACTGCTTGCTGTTTGTATCTTTCATTCATAGGAGCTAGCACAGGGCCTAGAAGAAATCTTTTGATGCATACGTAATTAACAAAACAAGGCATCCTGAGATTAATTGGTTAATATATGATTCAGACAGCAAGTGCAATATAGGTTCAAAGAAGCAGGAAATTGTTTTGAGAAGTAGTTCATTAAAGTAGTTGAGAGCTTAGTTTTCTGGCGTTTGAAAGATTTGGGAATAAATTGCAGCCCTGCTGTTTCTTGGCTGTGCATCCTAAGGCAAGTTACTTAACCTCTCTAATCTTCAACTTCTTTACCTCTAAAATGAGGATAATAATTACCTCAGAACATGGGGTGTGAAGATTGATGAGATAAAGTAATTACTCTGGCTGGCACATAATGAGTACTTAATATTTTCATTGCTGAAGTGGTCAGGGGAGGCTTTTTTTTTTTGGGAGACAGGCATTTGTCCTTGAAGTACCGGTTAGTATTAGACCTTGGGAATGTTTGAGATACCCTGTATGTAGCTGACTACTCTACTAAAGCCCTTAGCATCTCCGTGTTTTCTCTCACCAAGATACCCACAGTCTTTTTTCTCTTCGAAGCCACTTCCTAGAGAGATAGTCCAAGAACGGCAGTTATAACCTGACTTTCGCTCCTCTCTGGCTGCAAGTTCATTCCCAGAGGCAGGGAAAAGGAAATTAATCAAGGTTGTCCAACCCAAGTTGTAATTTTCAGGCAGAATGCCTACCTAACCTCAGGGGAGAGAAGCAGCAGAAGCAGCTCAGGTATGGCTCCAGAAGGAAAGGGACTCCCAGGCAAAGTAAATAGGGAGGGCTCTTGGTCTTGGGGTCCAAAGCTCAGAATGGAAACTGAGAGGGCAAGTCTTTGGGAAGGTAGGCAATTGGGAGGGCTGGTAGAGTTCAGCCCTGTCTCTGACCTCTGATGATGATCATTTTCAGCATGTGTTTGTGTATGTATGGGGCAGTGGTGGTGGAGAGGGAGGAGATAAGGAATGGAGGGAGGAGAATTGGGTATAAAGTACCTGAGTGTATCACTGGGTTAGCTCCTAGAAAGAGCATTAGTCTGGGAATCAGGAGACTTGGGTTCCTTCCAGTCCTGGCTTTCTAATTGAATTGCTGTTCTTTTGCCCATTCTGAGTCTTGGCAAAATAAGAGGCTCTCTAAAATGTGTTTAAGATCTAAAATTTCCTGTCTAAAGTCTGGAAGAGGGATTCAAATAAAATACTTCTAGGAGTTTAGAGGAAGAAGAAGAAGAAGAAAGAACTTTGGTTAGTTTGATTTGTTTAGTGTGTATTAGGGTTTCACAATCTCAGAACTATAGACAATTTGGACTGGATTGCTCTTTGTTGTCGGGAGCTATCCTGTGCACTATAGGATAGTGCCCTTTACCACTGGATGCCGGTAGCACCCCCCCCCCCATAATCAAAATGTGTACTAGACATTGCCACATGTCCCCTGGTAGCCAGAATTGGCCCTCCCCCAGTTGAGGACCTCTAGTCTGTATCCATGTAAATTGTGGGGACAAAAGAAAACTAATAGTAAAAATGATGATGTTGTTAATATTCATAATCTAACCTCACACTTACATAGCTCTTGTGCCAGACACTTATCTAAGCCTTTAAAAGTATTAGTTTACTTAATCCCCATAATAATTCTATGAGTTAGGTGTTGTTATTATCCATGTTTTAATAGGTAAGGAAACTGAGGCAAAGGTAAGTTAAGTGAATTAATAGTATGTATCAGGGACTAAGTTGCTTATATATTTTCTCATTTAATCCTCATAGTCACTGTGTGAGGTAGGTACACCACTATCTCTATTTTACAGATGGGGAATCTATTGTGTGCTTAGCCCTGTACTGAGCACTGGGGGCTCCCAGGAATAGATGGTTTATCTCTTTCTCTTAGTGATTTAGTATTGTCTCCCCTAACGGAAAAATGCTTGATTTTTTGTTTTTAATTCATGTGGTGCTTAAGTTTCCAGGTTACTTTTTCTGTTTTATTCTCAGAGCAATACTGTGAAGTAGCTAGTGTCCCCAGTTTGTAGATGAAGAACGTGAAACTTAGAGAGCGAGACAGGAACTTGTCAGAGACCACACAGTAACTGGTGGAGCTGACTGGCATTTGTTGTTCGTGTTTATGATTTTTGCGGTTGCCAATGATAGTTCCAACCAAACAAAGCAGTAGGCAATCAGGTACCATAATGTTTGGTAAAGAAATACTGAGTCTGTGATGGGGGAGAGCTCAGAGGAGCACCTTTTCCTGATTTACAATTTGAGTTTGTTGGTGAGGTTTTTTTTTTGGGTGGAAGTGTGGGTTCCGGGACTCAATCCCAGGTCTCCCATGTGGCAGGTAAGAACTCTACCACTGAGCTACCCTTGCACCGCCCTGTAGGTGAGGTTTTCTTCTGCATATGCGATTTCCTACCTACTGCTCCCTCTTTTTTTTTTTTTATAGTTGATAGTACAGTTTTAATATTCTTTCATCAATATAACAAAGGTCCTTACACTAATGCAGTGTCATTAGTGTAAGGACCTTTGTTATATTTTTTTCAAATGATTTGGCTGTAAACTTAGAACTTCTCTAATTAAAAAAAAAAGAATGTAAAGGGGGTGGTGAGGTCCATCCAGGATTCAGGAAGAATACACAGAGATCTTCAATTCAGTGGTAGATAGACTGGAGTTAATTAAATTATTTTTGTACATTTTAATCTTTGTACCTATTATATACCCAAAATACTTCTTAATTAAATATTTCATATTTACCTTTAACAAAAACATTACCATTATTATGGTGAACTGTAGATCATCACAAATTCTCTGCCATCAAGAGGTAGGTTCTATTCCCTCCCCCTTGAATCTGGTAGGCCTGTGTGACTGCTCTAAGAAAATATGGTAGAAGTATTACTGTCCCAGTTTCTGAGCCCAGGTCTTGAGACTAGCAGATTCCATTTCTTATCTCTTAGAATACTTACTCTTGGAGCCCTGAACTGCTGTGTTGCTACAGAAATACAGTCATAGGTCCCAGGGTGTTACTGCTCTTTGCTCAGGAGCCCAAAGAATGCCTTGGGAAGACACAGACACATCATACCAATGTTTATTCAAAGGGAAACTTACATATAGGAGACACAATCCAGGGCGGCATCTGGACTCCAAGTAGTGCTCCATGGTGTGCAACAGGCTCCATGAAGATTATATAGGAGAAGAACAAAGGCATGGAACCAAACCATGCAAGACCACAAGACTTATTTATCACACTCATGAATGTGTGCACGTATGCAGGACCCTTTGGTACATGTACGCAGGGAATTCGCACAGAACAACTCTATCCCTCATGTCCTACCTACCTCTTAACTCTTGGCACTGGCTGGATATCACAAGTTGTAATTATGTTCTAATTGGCATGTTTATTTCTTTACTATCTGACTTCTGTAGTATTCTATGTTATATGATCCATGTTTTGTTTACCACCAAATCCCAGCAGAGCCCATTGCATGCAGTAGGCATTTTGTAAAATTTCTGAATTGATAGGAAAATAGAAAGGGACCTGAGAATCAGAGAGATTGTTGGGTTCCAGATTATACAGCAATTTGGTAGCTATTCTCAGAATAGATCTGAGTTTTCTTAGCGTCAGGCCCAGAATTCTTTGTACAATATTGTGCTGCTTGTCTATCATACGACTGGGGCTATCTGATCTTGCTGTGTGGTCTTAGGCAAGTCCTTCAGTTTTCCTTTCTATGAACAAAAGGATTAAACAGCTGATCCCCCCTCACCCCTTTCTGTACTTTTATGCTCTGGTGGCCTCCAACCACAGGATACATATCTACTGAGAACCAGGGAAGCTTCACTCTCCTTGTCAGCCCAGAAGCAGGAATCATGTTATCTCCTGAATAGCCTTTCCTATTTCAGTAGTTATGTTGTGATCATGGTATACTGGCTGAAGCAGAAAGTAGGGTTTGGATTCTGGAAGAAGAGTTGGAGTATCTTCTTGCACCCCTTCTTTATTCAGGACTGTAGTATTCATATACTTCGAGAGCCTTCTTACTCTTCATTGTAAATTTTGGAGTCTGCTTATTTTTCTTTAAGCTTGTGGGGAAAAGCCATAGGACTACTTAAATTAGATGAGGAAAAATGTCCTAGTTTCAATGATTATAGTCAGTAATACTAGTGACAAAGGTTGTCTATCAGGAGAAAATAAATGTCTCAGGAAATTAGCTGTATGCAAGGTATTTTTATGTCTATTTTCTTACTTAATCTCTTAGCCATCTTGCAAGATAGGGACTACTATTATTCTAATTTTACAGAAAAGGAGACTAAGGTTCAGTGAGACGTTATGGGCCTGCAAGTAGTGAGTGTTAGAACCGGGATTTAAACTCTAACTGACTCAAGACCAGTGGGTACTCTTGTCACTTTACCATATTGTGTGGGTATGCAGGCATGTGTGTTAACAGTTTTATTAAGATAGAATTCTCATACCATAAAATTCACCTACTTAAACTGTACAATTCAGTGTTTTGTAAGTGTATTTACTGAATTGTACAACCATCACTACAATTTAGTTTTAGAATATTTTTGCCTCTTCAAAAGAAACCCTGTACCCATTAGCAGTCACTCTCCCCACCCTTGGCCCAAGGCAATCACTAATCCACTCTCTCTTTCTATAGGCTTGCTTATTTTGAACATTTCACATAAATGGGATCATAAACATGTGGTCTTTTGTGGCTGGTTTCTTTCACTTAGCATAATGCTTTTGGAATTCAGCCATGTTGTCATATGCATCAGGACTTTTCATTTCTTTCTTTCTTTTTTTTTTTTTGAGGGTGCATGGTCCAGAAGTCGAACCTGGGTCTCCCGCATGGAAGGTGGTCATTCTGACCACTGAACTACCCATGCACTCCTTTTATTTCTTTTTATTGTTGATAATATTCCATTGAAGAGATATACCATATTTTATTTATCCATTCATCAGTTGAGGGATATTTAGGTTGTTTCTGTGTTTTGGCTATTATGAATATTGCTGCAATGAAAATTTACGTACAAGTTTTTGTAGGGACAAGGGTATATACTCCTGGGAGTCAATTGTTGGATCATATGGTAACTTTTTGAAGAACTGCCAGATTGTTTTCCAAAGTGGTTGCACCGTTAGTTAAGCTACCCGAATGCAATATATCAGAAAAGGAACAGCTTTTAAAAAAGGAATTTAACAAGTTACAAGTTTACAGTTCTAAGGCCATAAATACATCCTAACTAAGGCATCCAGAGAAAGATACCTTAGCTTGAGGACCGGTAGTCTGGTAAGGCATGTGGCTGGCATTTGTTGGTCCCTTGCTCCTCAGCTCCATTATTTTCAAGCTCTGTTCCTGTGGGGGTTCCTCACTTTGCTTCTCTGTGGCTGGCTTTCAGCTCTTGGCTTCCCTTGTCTCTCTCCAGGTTCTGGCTTGCTTAACATCTCATGGGAAGGCACATGGCAACATCTGCTCAGCTCCGGGCATCTCCAAACATCCATATTTCTGTTCTCTCTGTCAGCTCTCTTTAAAATGTTTCCTCATTTAAACGACTCCAGTAAACTGGTCAAGACCCACCTGGAATGAGTGGAGTAACATCTCCATCTAATCAGAAGGTCACAGCTACAATTGGGCATGCCACATCTTTGAGGAGATAATCTAATCAAAAGCTGCATTCGTACAATATTGAATTATAGGAAACTGCTGCCCCCAAAAGATTGGTTTAGGATTAATACATGTTTTTTCTGGGGTTCATATTTTCAAACTGGCACACAATGTATGAGGGTTCTAATTTCTCTATATCTTTACCAACTTTTATTACCTGTCTTTTTTATTCTAGCCATCCTAGTGAATGTGAAGTAGTGTTTTGTGGTTTTTATTTATGTTTCCCTAATGTCTAATGATACTGAGCATTTTTTCTTGTGCTTATTGGCCATTTGTGAATTTTCTTTGGAGAAATGTATATTCAGATCCTTTGCTTATTTTTAAATGGGTTGTTTGTCTTTTTGCGGTTATTGAAAGAGTTCTTTATATATTTGGTTACAAGTCTCTTATCAGATATATGACTTGCAAATATTTTCTTCCATTGCCCAGGCAGAGTCTCTGCGTTAAAATCTCCTAGGAGGGCTTGCTGTGCGGAGGGCCTGCTATGATGTGCTGCGTTTCATCATGGAGAACGGGCCCAAGGGCTGTAAAGTCGTGGTATCAGGGAAACTCTGAGGACAGAGGGTTAAATCCACGAAGTTTGTGGATGGCCTAATGATCCACAGTGGGGACCCTGTTATCTACTTTGTTGATACCGCTGTGTGCCGTTCAGACAGGGTGTGCTGGGCATCAAAGTGAAGATCATGCCTTCAATATGGCAGTGTTATTTAGAAACCTGCTAATTAGTTATTATCACTTCTATCCATTCCCTTGCATTTAGATTCAACTTCTTTGAGTAGCCTTTCCTCCATCTCTAGCCTTTGTGTACCTCTAGGTCTGCTATAGTCTACAGTGTAATCCCTGAGATTACCTTTACCAGAGTCATAATAGCAAGATCATACAGTATCTATCCTTTTATGTCTGACTTATTTCACTCAGTATCATGTCCTCAAAGTTCATCCACATTGTCATATACTTTGGGACCTCATTTTGTCTTTCTGCTGCATAATATTCTGTTGTATGTATATACTACCTTTTTTTTAAAACCAGTCATGTTGATGGCCCTTGGATTGCTTCCATCTTTTGGCAGTTGTACATATATTAACTAAAAAATAGGGTGGTGCAGTGGTGGCTCAGTGGCAAGAACTCTCACCTGCCGAGGTGGAGACCCGGTTCAATTCCTGGAGCCTGCCCATGCAAAAAAATATATATATATATATTTTATTGCTAAAAAATGTTAACCATCATTTGAGCTTTCAGCAAGTTGTAATCTTTTTGCTGGTGGAGGGTCTTGCCTTGATGTTGATGGCTGCTGATTGATCAGGGTGGTGGTGGCTAAAGACTGGGATGACTTTGGCAGTTTCTTAAAATAAGATGATGAAGTTTGCCACATCAGTGGACGCTTCGTTCATGAAAAACTTTTCTTTAGCACATGAGATGCTGTGGATAGAATTTTACCTACTGTAGAACTTCTTTCAAAACTGGCATAACTTTTATCAAACCCTGCTGCTGCTTTATCATCTTAATTTATGATATATTCTAAATCCCATGTTGTCATTTCAACAATGTTTGTCATATCTTTACTAGGAGTAGATTCCATCTCAAGAAATCACTTTCTTTGCTCACCTTTAAGAAGCAACTCCTCATTTGATAGAGTTTAACCATGAGATGGCAGCAATTCAGTCACATCTTTAGGCTCTACTTCTAACACTAGTTCTCTTGCTGTTGCCACCGTAACTGTAGTTACTTAACTTCCTCCACTGAAATCTTGACTCCTCAAAGACACCCATGAGGGTTGGAATCAACTTCCAAACTCTTGATATTTTTACCTCTTCCCATGAACCACAAATGTTTTTAATGGCATATCTAGAATGGTGAATCATTTCCAGATAGTTTTCAACTTACTTTGCCCAAATCTATCAGTAGAATCACTATTTATGGCAGTGACTGCCTTATGAAATATATTTCTTAAATAAGACTTGAAAGTCAAAATGACTCCTTGAGGTGGGTGCAAGGGTAGTTCAATGGTAGAATTCTCACCTGCCATCTGGGAGACCTGGATTTGATTCCAGTCCATGCACTTCCCCTGAAACAAACAAACAAGCAAAACAAACAAACAAGTAAAAATTCAACAAATGGTGCTGCAATAATGGGATACTCACATGGAAAAATAATGAAATGTGACCCCACCCTACAGCATACAAAAAAAAAAAAGGTTCTTTGATCCATGGGCTGCAGAATGGATGTTGTATTAGCAGGCAGGAAAACAACATTCATCTCAGGTGTATTGTCAAGGAGCAATCATTTTGAAAGGAATCTTTTTTTTTTTTTGAGCAGTGAATTTCAACTGTGAGCTTAAAATATTCAGTAACCATGTTGTAAACAGGTTTTCTGTCATCCAGGCTTTGTTATTCCATTTATAGAGCACAGGCGGAGTAGATTTAGCATAATTCTTAAGGGCCCTAGGATTTTCAGAATGGTAAATGAGCATTGGCTTCAACTTCAAGTTGCCAGCTGCATTAGTCACTAACAAAAGAGTCAGCCTGTCCTTTGAAGCTTTGAAGCCAGTCATTGACGTCTCTTCCCTAGCTAAGAAAAGTCCTAGCTGGCATCTTCTTCCAATACCATATAAAGCTATTTCATCTATATTGGAAATCTGTTGTTTAGTGAGTTCTTTTCATCAGTTAGTTCAGCTAGATCTTCTGGGTAACTTGCTGCAGCTTCAACATCAGCACTTAGTGCTTCCCCTTGCACTTTTATGTTATGGAGATGGCTTCTGTCTTTAAACTTCATAAATCAACTTCTGCTAATTTCAAACTTTTCTTTTGCAGTTTCCTCACCTCTCTCAGCCTTCATAGAATTGAAGAAAGTTAGGGCCTTGCTCTGATTAGGTTTTGGTTTACGGGAAGGTTGTGGTTGTCTATTTAGACACTACGCTAAAACTTTCTCCATATCAACAATAAGGCTGTTTCACTTTCTTATGATTCATGTGTTCACTGGAGTAGCACTTTTAATTTCCTTTTAGAGCTCTTCCTTTGTATTCACACCTTGGCTAACTGGTGCAAGAGGCCTAACTTTCATCTTATCTCGGCTTTCAACATGCTTTCCTCAGAGCCTAATCATTTCTAGCTTTTGATTTAAAGTGAGAGATATGGAATTCTTTCTTTCACATGAACATTTAGAAGACATCTTGTAGAGTTATTAATTAGCCTAATTTCAGTACTGTGTCTCAGGGAATAGAGAGGCCCAAAGAGACAGAGAGAGATGGGTGGAGCAGTCAAAACAAACATAACATTTATTAAGTTCACAGTTTTATATTGATGTGGTTTGTGGTGCCTCCAAACAATTATAATAGTGACATCAAAGAACACTGATTATAGATCACCATAACAGATATAATAACAATGAAAAAGTTTGAAATATTGCTAGAATTACCAAAATATGACACAGAGACATGAAGTGAGCACATGCTGTTGGAAAAATGGCATCAGTAAACTTGCTTGATGCAGAGTTACCACAGACATTCAACTTGAAAAAAAAATGCAGTATTTGTGAAGCACAATAAAGTGAAGTGCAATAAAATGAGATAATCCTGTATTTCCTACATAACAAGGACATTCTTGTACGTAAGCATAATGCAGCTATCAAAATCAGGAAATTAACATTTATATGTTACTACCATATGATTAATCCTCAGACCATTCAAGTATTACCAATTGTTATAATGTCTTTACAACCAAAGAGTTCAGTTCATGCAAGTCACTCATTGTACTCAGTTGTCATATCTCTTTAGTCTCCTCATTCTTTCCTTGACTTTGATGACCTTGACACTTTTGCAGATTATAGGCCAATTATCCTCCATAATGTTTCTTTATCACTAGTTTCAGGTTATGCATCTTTGATGAGAAATATTACAAAATTAATTCTTCTCATTGCATCCTTTGAGGTGGTGCTCATTTCAATTTGTCCCATTACTGTTGGTGTTGATCAGGCTTTTCCACTGTGAAGTTAATCTTTTCTCCTTTATAATTAATAAGTATTTTGTAGGGAGGTACTATGAACTACATAAATATTCCTTTCCTTGTCAAACTTTCAATATACTTAATTATTTATATCTGTATGTATTCATGTTTCCTATTTTGTTCAATGGGTAATAATATATTTATAGAATTATTTATTTTGATGTCAAATTATTCCTGATTTGGCCAGTGGGAGTCCTATTCATATTGGCTTCTATCTACTTTTGATGTGTTCCCATCATTTTTTGAGCACTTCCTTGCTTTCTGGACCAATGAGATTTCTGTGTTTATCATGTACTTTTTCTGCTCCATGTCTTAGAATCAGCCATTTCACCAAGAATCCCTGGTTTCTTTCATATTAAATGGCTTTAGAATTCAAGATGGCTGCTAGGTTTGTTCATTGCTGTTGGGCCATTGTTGCCCCTATGCTCTCTCAGTAAACATAGGTAGAAAATGAGGTTGTGACTTCCTATTGTACACTGTCTTCCCTCTGTGGATGTTCCCTTCTTCCTGCCTGGGCACCAACTCCCCACAGCAGATTGCTTCTTCATGGGGACTCATTCTTCACTTTGCTTGGACACTGACACAGTGTACCAGGCCACACTCTCTCCTCCCATATGGATGTCCTCCTCACTGTACTTGGGCTCTGAGATGTCATACGGAGCATCCCCTATGTGTAGATGCCCTCTCACCATGCTTGGGCTCTGATTCTCCTTGCCAGGTTAACCCCCACAGTGTGGACTCTCTCCTCAGCCTGCTCAAGCTCTGGCACCCAATGGTGGGCTGTCCTCATGATATCTTATCTGGACTATCATAATGTAGTAGCCTCCTAACCAGTCTTTCTATTTCCATTCTTCCTCTACCTTTCACACTTCTGCTGAAGTGATCTTTCTACAGTATAAGTCAAATCATGCCACTGGTTTGCTTAAAAATTTTGTTATTTCCCTTTTGCTTATAGAACAAATTTCAAGTTCCTCAGGCTGGCATGCAAGTCCCTCTAAATTCTGATCCAAATGTGCCTTTCCTGCCTCATCTCTTATTAAATCCCCTGTGCGTCCATCCATGGTCATTGGCTATTCCTTAGTTGTACCCCAGTACATTTACTCTTCTAGATTTTTGGCCTCTCTTCCACCTCACTTAGCTAGTTCCAAAATCTAACAAAATTCCTCTGGATCTTAGTTCAGATGTCTGGTATGGGAAGTTAAGAGTCTAAGTACAGTGAGGAGGGCATGCATGTGGAGAGGGAGTGACCTGGTGAAGCTTTCTCTGACCTTCATAGTCAGAATAATCCTATTTTTTTTTCTATTTCTGATGGAATACTTCATTCTTCCTGTTTTCATGATTAACTCTGTATATCTGGTGCCCCTGATTCATTGACTGCTCCTTGTATGCTCAGGGCATTGTGTATAGTAGACACAATGTTTGGGCAAACAAGGCTGATAGAACTTGTCAAGGGGATGAATTCTGGGTGGTTGAAGTTGCTTCAGTGTTGTGCCAGTTTGTGAGGATGTATGTACCCTAGAAAAGCCATGTTTTAATCCTAATCCCATTTTGTAAAGGTGGCCATTTCTTCTAATCTCTATTCAGTACTGTATTCTTGAATCTGTAATTAGATCATCTCCCGGGAAATATGATTTAATCAAGAGTGGTTGTTAGGCTGGATTAGGTGGAGGTGTGTCTCCACCTATTTTGGGTGGCTCTTGATTGGTTTACTGGAATCCTATAAAAGAGGAAACATTTTGGAGAAAGGAGATTCAGAGAGAGAGCAGAGAAGAATGACATAGCCACGAGAAGCAGAGAGCCCACAAGCCAATGACCTTTGGAGATGAAGAAGGAAAACGCCTCCCGGGGAGCTTCATGAAATAGGAAGCCAGGGGAGAAAGCTAGCAGAAGATGCTGTGTTCGCCATGTGCCCTTCCAGTCAAGATAGAAACCCTGACCCTGTTCACCATGTGCCTTCTCACTTGAGAGAGAGACCCTGAACTTCATTGAACTCCTTGAACCTTCTTTCCCTGGATGCCTTAGGTTGGATATTTGACTATAGACTTGTTTTAATTGGGACATTTTCTCGGCCTTAGAACTGTAAACTAGCAACTTATTAAATTCCCCTTTTTAAAAGCCATTCTGTTTCTGGTATATTGCATTCCAGCAGCTAGCAAACTAGAGTAAGTGGAGTCTGTTGTTTTTATCTGAAGCCCATTCAGAGGCTCCACTGAGATCTGAGAGTCTCTGACTATAGGAAAGTGTTTAGATCTTGACACTGCTGAGTCTAAATGCCCGTCTTATTGCAGATCTCTTTCTGAGATATTATATGTGTTCACAATATTCTCCTTCTGTTTTGTAAATTCCAAATATGTCCTTTTAAAAATTCCTCTGCATTCTTATCCCAAATTAAAGAATTACTGGCTACAGGCATATGGGTATTAAAAGCTGCAAATAATAGAAGCTACATCACCCTACTAAAAAAAACCTGGCCCAAGCTGTCTGAAGCCCAGCTTATGTCAGCCTGTCTCTCATTTAGTCTGTCTCTGGAGAGGCGTTTAGGCTCAAGTGTCAGCAAAGGAGGGTTTTAGGCTTTCTCAGTGACTTATAAGTCTGTACTTTTCAGTCTGTACTTTCTACCTATGTGTAGGCATAGGTAGAAAGGAAGCATTATAGGCTAGGGTTCTGGCAGGATTTGGGCTTTCTGGGGAGGAAGGAAAAAAGATAAGGGACTGTATACCCACCTCACTTGTTCCAACCATAGTAGCATCTTTATCCTCCCTTTGCTCATTCCCTCCTCCTTTTCTTTCTATCTTAATTTGAATTGTCTGGCTTCAGAGCTATGCACTTTTCCATGTTTCATAGTTGTAGCAATGAAATGGTAAAAAATGGATCAATAACTTTTGCTTTTCCTGTCTGGTGTTCAGTCTAGTTTAAAATAATTTCAAAATTGAGGTCAGGACATTTTCTAATATACATATTCAAGTTTTGACTCATCATACTGAGGTGTGGCAACACAGGAGTTGGAATCAAGCTGTACTTACCTGCAAGGGTAACTGTCTGTTTGATTTGGCCTGAGAGACAATAGGAATGTTCCCAAGTCAAAATTAGCACTCTTCCATCTGCCTGGTAGTAGTTGAAATTAAAGAGGAATGAAGGATTTCATGGTTGTTTGGGAATCAGCATGGAAAGAAAGATCTATAGAGTATGATGGACCTGACATAATTTCAGCTCTAATAGTAACTAGATTTGCAATCTTTGGCAAGTGTTAAGCTCTCTGTGCCTCAGTTTCTTATTTGTAAAAGGAAGGTAATAAAGTGAAAATAAATGATATGATTCTTCTAGGGTAGACTCTGGTTTTGACTTTGTACTGGCAGTGGTTGAGAGGCTTCCACCAGAACCTAATAGTCTCTGGCCTTAGTCCTTCATTTCACAGTTCTCAGGCCACTTATATTATCTTATGTAGTCTTCACAGTCTGCCCAGAGAGGGAAAGATAGTGTGATTATTCCTATTCAACAAATGAGGAAATTGATGCTCAGAGAACTTTTCTCTTGTCTTAGGACCAGGGATCTCTGAATGACTCTTCTTATCACTGAGCAGTCCTTTTAGAGAGGCAGCACAGGACTTCTCCTGTGTCCTCTTTTCCAATTAAAGCAGTAGTTTTCCCAGAATTCTTAGAAACTTCCCTTTATGACTCAGTGACCCAAGGGGAGGCTGAGAAAATGAGTATTTAGTTGTCTCATTGCCTTTCCATATAAAATTGGAGTTTATTTGGTAAAGATGAAGGGAAGAATGTACACTGGTTAGGCATTTGAAAGTCTCTGCCACACTGTTATTAGTAAAAATCATGCAGCTTATCACCTTTCCTTTTTTATTTGGTTGCTCTGAGGTGCAAAGCTAATTTTATGTTTTGTGTTCAGTTACAGTAATTAGTGGACATTTCTGATAAAATTACCAACTGATGTTAACGACTTTTCAATATGGTTGTTAAAAAATGAATTTGTACTCTGTACAATTCCACAAAAATTTGTGATGGTGACTATATCTTACTGAAGCTGTCTTATTGTGGCTGGGCATATAGTAATAAATGAGAAGATAAGAACATTTCCATTCTAGAGGTGAAATTATATATTGACATATTTTTAGTCAATTGGGATAAGTTTTTGGGCAGACTGTTCTGAAGGCCCATAATTAAGAGTGACTAATTCTGTTTGGGGATTCCAGGAGGCCTTCATAGAGGTGGTGATGTTTGAGTTGAGTCCTAAAGGATAGACAGAGAAGAAAATTTTGGGGAGGAGTTTGTTATTTCATCTTCCTTTGAAAGGTTGGTTGGTAATGTTAATACCTCAGTGATCATCCATTTCATTGTTAGACACCTCCGATTATTATAGTGTTCTTATATTAATCCAAAATAGAATCCCCTATTCCTCTTTATTTTTTTTTTCTTCCCTCCCTTCCTTCCTAATTTATATGACATACTGTGTGCCAGGAATAGTTCTGAGGTCTGGAGATAAAGACAAAGTCTTTACCCCTTGGAACATAGATTTTATTGGGAGGGGTCAACCAATAAGCAAATAAATATAAAATGTGTCAGTTAATTTTAAGTGCTATGGATATAAATAAAGCAGGATAAGAGGGAATAAAGAGTGCTGAGATGGTGGGGAGAGATTTTTGTCATTTTTTAAAGAATGGTCAGGGAAGAACTTTCTGATAAAGTGACATTTGAGCAGAAACCTCAAAGAATGGAGGGAACAACACAGGTGGATATCTTGGGGGAGGCTGAGTGACAGAACAAAAGCCAAAGGTGGAAGTGCACATAGCCAGATGGAGGAAGCAATTGTGCCTGGAGCAGCATGAGTGAAGGAGCAAGAAGTAGGTAGGAAACAAGTTCACAGATGTAGCAGGGTGAGATGGGCCAGGGAGGTAAGATCTTGTAAGATCTGATAGGTTTTTGTAAGGACTTTGGTTCCTAAACTGAGTGATTTGGGAAGCAACTAGAAGATTTTGAGCAGAAAAGAGTGATGTGATCAGGGACGTAACGTTTTAAAAGGATCACTCTGGGGGGCAAGAGTGGATCATTTAAGAGGCTTTTGCAACCAGTCCAAGCCTCTTGGAGGAAGGTTTATTCCTCCAGGAAGGTAATAACTTCCCTTCTCTGTGCTTCCTTGCCTTCTTTCAACTTCAAGCCTATTTTGATTTATGAATATATGATTAGTTGCTTTGTGACTGACTGCCACTAAGTGGATTCTATACTTTTTTTGGCATTTCCATTCTCCTTTTCTTATTTCCTTAATTACAGCATTTTTGTTAGCTATTACTGTTATTTTTTTGCACCCTACCTCATTTTATAGCGTACCTTTAATAGGCAGCTGGCCTTGCCTGTTGCAAGAAGGAATGGCATATTAGATGACATTCTAAAACTCAAATCGTTATTGTTGACAGACTTCCTCCTACACTTAACTGATTATATCAGAAGATTGTAATTCTTATTCATTTAGTAAATGTATTTTTTTTAATTGCAAAAGAATAAAATAAAAACAGTAATTTTCAGATCGTAAAGCACTATAATCACAGTAGTCATCAGTTAAATACATAGCCACTAGCTTTAAAGCTTTGGTGTGTAAACAAAACCAAATTTGCTAATTATTACTGATTATTGGCCTTTATATTAGTGTTCCGGTGTTGCACACTCATATGCAAAGGTCAGGTGAGTGTCCTAAAAGGGCCTCAAGCCTAAGATGACTACACAGGCAAAACATTGCTGACCAAGATAATTTGTGAATTACTTACTTTGTAAACCAAAGAACTATACAAATACAGGTGTTATAGTACTTAAAACAAGTTATCTGCTAACTTGTTGTATGTTTTGGCAAGTCATTTGACTTCTCTAGGCATTAAATTTTTTTGGATACACAGCTTGGTCCCTAAGGTCCTTTCTACCTCATTTGATTCTGCTTTTTCATTTCTTTAGCTAATAGTTTCTTCCTTGATTATAGGCTATTATCTGTCAATAATATGTAGAACTGCTGGCATCTTAACAGTGTGTCTCAATTTCATCAGTCTTGTGTTTCATCAGTGGAGCCAAGCTTAGTCAAGCTTAGCCAAGTTTTCTATAGGAGCACCAGCCATTACAAGAGAGTATGTGAGCCAGCTCATCAGCCTTTTATAACCAAACTGGCATTTGAGTTTTTGGGAACTGAAGTATAAAATAAAAGATGCCTGAATGATCATTCATGCTGAAGATATTAAGGATTTTACCTAACACTGCAAGTTTGTTGTCTTTCTATCATATCCTATTTATTTTGTTTATTTGGTTTTCAGTACTTTTTTACAGTTTTATATAGGCCAGTATCCCCTATTAGTGGTGAACTCCTTGAGATGCGGGCCATTTCTACATCATCTTTAATCCCCCAAATCCAGGTCAGGCAACATACAGTAGATAAATATATGTCCTGCATACTTATGAGATTTGCAGGTGATAAAGGCTGAGAGAGAGAGAGGGAGAGAGAGAGGAGGGAGGGAGAGAGAGAGAGAGAGAGAGAGAGAGAGAGAGAGAGAGAGAGAGAAAAGAGAGGTTAAAAGGATTCAGTCAGTAAAAGGAACTTTAATGAGAATGGTAGTGAAGTCCTGTATTTTGAGTTCCAAAGAAATGGCAACATATGGACAGGCTGGAGGAGAACTAGCATGATGCTATTCTTATGAACAAGACTGGGGTGGTTTTGGCAGCTTGAGCTCAATGTTAGCCAAAGGTCTGCAGTGGCTAAAAACCTAATGCATCTTTAGACTATTGGAAGTACTAAGTATAATTAAAGGAGGTGAAAGTCAACTGTTTTAATGGACAGACTTCACTTAGAGTATCATGTTTCTCTTAGGGTATGAGGTACGAACAGGACTATATTTAGTGGAGGGTGCCCTAGATTACTGCTAAACCACGTATGGTCTGAACTGTTGCCAGTCTGCAATGAGGTAAGTATAGAAACTGAGTGTGTTGGAAACTTTTATAGCAAATTGACAGTGTAATTTTATGTCTAATAAAATAAAGTTAATGAGCTTTATTTTCCATGTCTTTGTTTCTTTTTTATTTTACTTTTCTAGTAATTAATTTTTTTCTATTTAACAAAAGTCTTAGTCTATGACAGATGGTGAGAAACCAGCCCTTCATTACAGTTTTAGAAGAACTGTCCTAGATAATAAAAAGGTCTAAAATTTCCAGCTATTATGATAGCTGATCTCTCTCTTCATACCCCCCAAGACTAAGTGCCTTTGTATATATATGTTCCTTAATACCCTGTGCTTATGCCTAGCATAATACTTTATATCATATTCTCTCTCTCTCTCTCTTTTTTTTTTTAATTTGCATATGGGCAGGAGGCACCAGGGATCGAACTCCAGACCTCCAGCACAGCAGGTCGGAGCTCTGCCTGCTGAGCCACGGCAGCCGCCCCATATTCTCTCTTATGTACTTCTCCAAGATGTTCAGTAGTTCTCAATTTTGGCTGATCATTAGAATTACCTGGGATTACATACGTATTTCTAATACTATATGATTAAAATTTTAAAAGCATATTATATAAACACTCTTATTATATATAGATATCTATATAGCTATAAAGGTGCAATACCTAGGCCACATCCCAGTCCAACTGAGTAAAAATTTATGCTGGAATGCCAGCATATCTATATATATTTTAAAGCTTTCCAGGTAATTTTGATGTACAGGGAAAGTTGAAAACCTCATATGACCATAAGAACCTTGTAGTTGTGGTCCTGGTCACTGATGTGTCTATCCCCAGTGTCTTGTACAAAATGCTTAAATGGTTGTTAAATGAAGAAATGAATAAAAGAACCGGGGATATTTATCCTGCAGACAAGAAAAAAAAAATGGAGGGACTAGATGGCTCACTATACATACATATCTGAAAGCTTTTAATGTGACTTGTCCTGAAGGACATTTTCTGAGTTCTTCAGAAGGCAGAGTTGGAAGTTTATAGAGAGGCATGTGGTTGAATGTGAGGGAGCACTGTGTAAAGGTTCTAGGAGAAACTGAGCTTCCCATTCCTGCATATGTTCCAGTAGAGCCTGGAAGACCATCCAAAGAGTTGCTGCATGGAAAGGAAAGATAGATGAGATCAGATGATATGATTCTTGGTCTTAGTTTGAGAAGCTCTGTTCAAGGCAGCTGTTATCTACCCTGTAAATTAGGATGAAGGACAAGGGAGTCCAAATAACATTTTGAAACTACGTTGAAATTGCGTTCTTACAGTGCAGCAGATCCCCCAGTCTGTATCATCGATTAATTCTCTCTATAATGTGGGTGTCTTCAAGAGATTCCTTGTTTCCTCCCCACTCCCAGCACTACCAAAATTGAGACCTCTGGTCTTAGGAACAGCATGGGTACTCAGGGTGTACAAGGGCCTCATGTCCTCATAGAGTTCTTCCTCTACATCTTTCTGCCATTAGACTAATTTGTGCACATTGAATAGATGGTTCAGGTGTCTGGGAGGATGGGTCAATGCCATGAAATTTGTCTGTAGCTCACTTTATTCACCAGGCACAATGCTGGTTACTCTTTGTCAAGCGTAGGGAGAGGGATGCAGCCATTGATATAGAGATGACTAACAGTGATCTCTTGTAAACAGCATAGCAGAGAAAAATAAAACATTAGCTTAGAAGTTGAACTGGGGTTCAGATGACTCACCCATTTACCAGCTGTGTGGTTTTGAGAAATCACTCTGCCCTTTCTTACTGATTAAATTCTTTCATCAAGTTCTAAGCTGTAGTTTCTCTTTCTAAGCTGTGTCTTTCATTTAATCTTCCAATATAGCAGTCTAAATCATTACCATAATCTCTTGCCTATAATTCTGAAAAAATCTACTAACTTATTTTCCTGTTTCCGTCATCTACCCTATTCTTCCATTCCTCATTCAGCAGTGATCTTTTAAACATGTAAATTAGATCTTGTCATTTTGCTTAAAAACCTTCCAAAGCCTTCCCAGTGTACTTAGAATGAAATCCAAATTCCTGAATATGACTGGAGTCCCTGCATAATCTGACTTCTGTCATATCTCTTGGTCCTGGGGGGGGTGGGGGTGGGAGGGGGGAAGGAGTGTGGTAGCAGGGTAATACTACGTCAGAGGGAGCATTTGGAAATGGTGTAAAGGTATTTTTTATTATCTCAATGTTGGGGTCACTACTGGCATTTAGGAGGTCTGGGCCACTCGGTAAATGTCTTGTAGTGTGTTGTTCAGCTCAAGGTCCATCACAGGGTCTGATACACACTAGGTGCTTAAGAAATACTTATTTTATTGACACCTCCCTGGACCTCAGTTTTGTCATATGTGAACTGTTATAGTACCTACTTCATAAGTTTGTTGTGGGATCGACATTATTTCTAAAGCACCTGGTACACAATAACACTTAAAAGGTAACTGCTGCTGAGCTTTACTTGCTTTAAACAGCTAAGTGCCTACCTCGTGTTTTTGCCGGGGCATTAGAATCAGAACCTGATCTTTTGGGGGAGGTGTGGGCAGGTTGCTTCTCTGTACCTGCAGCCTAATCTTAGAGAATTCTAGGTCTGACTGACCTGAGGAGTCCTGGGAAAGGATTCGTCTAGACCCAGTTGCAGAAACTAAGGCGCAGAGAAGCTCTCTGGTTCTCTTCCTTGACTCGAGCTCACTCAGAAATCTGGCAGACCCTGGAATGTCAGTTACCTTCTGCTGCAGATAGTGGGGGAGAACAGCTGAGAGGATGGTTAGGTAGTCAACCCGCCCTCGGCTCTTCCCTGAAAGGAGAAGCGTTCGGCTTCCTCGCGTCTCTTTTCCTCCTTTCTTCCCCCGCCCCTCCTGCTTCGCCAACCCAGCAGCGCCTTCGCTGCCGCCCTGCGAGGGCGCGAGCGTGCTGCACCTCGGGAGCTGCTGCGGCTGAGCTGCCGGGAGCCCGGCCCAGCCGAGTCGGGCGGAGCCGGTGAAGTCAGGACATTGCTTCGGCCGGCAGGCCTGGGAGAGGTGCGGTTTTGCTACGGAAGCGATCGCTAGGGATGCCGGGGCCGACTCTCCGCACCAGGTAATGCTGGCTCTGCTTGTGGCGCGCTCAGCTGGGCGGTGCTTTGGGGGTCCCCGCCGGCTTCCGGGGAGTGGTGACCCCGGTTCCGGGAAATTTTTTAGGGTTCCTTACCTTGTCTGTCTTTTATGGGGCCTGAAATGAGAGAAGGGGCTGCGACTGAAATCCTTGGATAAGTCCATCCAGGGCCAGGCCTGCACTGGAAACCGCCCTGGCTGGGGAACGGTGTGGAGGGGAAGCTGCACTTTTGGGGAACTGCTCTGTCGCGGGAGCTGTTCTCCTGCTTGGTGGTCAGGGTGATGCCTTGGCTTAGCTGCTGGCCTACTTTGGACCATAGGGCTTTTTCCCCTGCGGAGGACTGGAAATGTTGGGGGCACTTATAAGTGACTGTTAAGGGTGGAGTGAACCGGGAGACAGTAGATCTGAGGACTGGTCCTTCCTCAATTTCCTTATCTTTAGAATGAAGGACATTCTACGTGCAACTCTAGTTTTTCCAGGGTGTCAAATTGTCTTTTGGAAAGGTGAGCTGGAACAGATTGCAGAGGTGTCCCTTTGGCACTAGGAGACAGGCACAATTGGGAAGCCCATTTTGGTGTTCTGTCTTCCGGCCAGCTTTTTGGATGGCATCTAGTTGGTTTGTTCAGGACCCAGTGACTTCATGGGCTAGACAGAGGCTGAGAACGTTGATGTTTATTTTAGTGCTGCTGGTGTATGTATGTTGTGTGTAGGGAGGTGGGATTGGGAGGAAGCAGGTGAAGGTATATTAATGGATTTTCTCTGATCTATTACTTCTTTGTTACTTGGATATCAGAGCTGATTTAAACAAGGCTGTTTTCCTTGGAGTCTCTTCCATTCTCTGCCAAGAAAATGTGAAGCCTTGGTACTGTGTAATGCCTTAATCACTATAATTTCTTCTTTCACTGACCATCTGGAACCAAGAAAAACATGCCAGGCCTGATGCTAAACCTACCTTGATTATTTTAGACTGTCCTCTTCTCCCTAGTTTTTCTATGATCTCATACCTCTGCTTCTTCTCCCACTTCTTCTTCCTGATCATTTTTCCTGCCCTGCCCCCTACCCACTTATCTCTCACTTCCCACCCCAACTTTCTCTCTTCTTCCTGCTCACCTCATATTTTCCCTTTCTTGACTCTCCTCCTCCAGAGCCAGTTTTTCCTTCCCTCTCTTGGATCCCTCTCTTCTTGGTAAGGATTTCTTCTCTTTTCTTTTAGAATATCTCATTACGCTTTCTCATTTTGTTAGGTTACACTTCCAAGGGACCTTTGTTGCCGTTTTTGTGAGGTCTGACACTGTTTCCTACCTAACTCCCTTTGCTTTTAGCTTTTTAATTAAAAAAAAAAATTTTTTTTGTATGCTGTATGGTGGGGTCACATTTCCTTATTTTTCCATGTGAGTATCCCGTTATTGCAGCACCATTTGTTGAATTTTTGTTTGTTTGTTTTGCTTGTTTGTTTGTTTTTTGGAGAAGGGCATGGACTGGGAATCGAATCCAGGTCTCCTGCCTGGCAGACAAGAATTCTTCCACTGAAACTACCCTTCCACCCACCCTGCTTTTAGTTTTTACCCCAAAATTCCATTTTCCCCAAGTGCCAGTTTCTGTCCTTACTACCACCAAGAAGCAATCCTTCTTGGATTTGTCTCTCACTTCCTTGGAGGGCTAGCAGGCAGGCAGTAGGGAATATACAAGATGAGAAGCGGTGTCCTTGAAGGCTAGAGTGGAAGGAGAGCATAAGTATCCAGTAGGGCTGGGATAGAGGCTCAAACTCCCTTTAGTTAGATGTGTGACTGAGGGAGGGCCAAAAACTCTGACATCTCCAAGGTATCGTTGATGTGGAGAAAAGGAGAGTGATTCATGAGCCCAGGAAGAAGAGGGGAAAAGCATGTGGGGGAGCCTAGAAAGGTATTAGCAGGGGTAGGTGCAGGGGAGAGGAGAAGGAGGAGTCCTGGGGGAGAAAAACAGTGAGTGGCCTTATGAAGAAGGTGGCCTAGCCAAGATAGGGGGATTTCAGAGGTAGGGATGGATATGGAGGGAGGGGTAAGGGAAGGACTACAGTCTGGAAAAGGGGACCATACGGGTTAATTCTCTTCTTTTCTGAAGACTGACTTTTGGACTTTTTTTTTTGTATAGTATCCCCTAAGTAGGGGACTGAGAGGGGGAAGCAGGGATGAGAATGACAAGATTGCTGTTTTCCTTGTGTTCACTGTCTAGACTAGAATGTGGAATGTGTATATATACAAAAATCTTTGAGTAGGCATCCGTCTCTCATCTAACTTTCTGTGAATCTAGTTAGGGTGCCAGATAGGGATACAGAAGTTGAAACTGGGTTCTGTCACTGCTCTCCATCCACTGCAGGTCAAGGAATGTGGTATCTTTAACCTCATGTGGAAAATATTGTAGAGGTAGGCATAAGAGGCTGTGGTCATGCAGAGTAAGGAGCTTTTGATTCAGCAAGTCGGGACTAAACTCAAGTCTTCTTTAATGGTGATATCTAATTCTCTCATGTTATCTCCCGATCCTGTGTGTACGTAAAGTATGTAAAGAGTTTTCTTATGTTTACTTTTCTGACCACCTTTTGAAACCACTTCAGGTACTGCTGGGTTCAAAAAAGAACGGTTCTATGTGTTAAGTCACTGTGCCATGGCCTAACATACATTCATTACCTTGGAAGGGAAACAGACTTGCTCCCTGTTAACTTCTCCTGGCTCCTGGCCACTTAGGTGTCTTGGTGCTGAACTCTTTCTATGAGTCATTTGATCTCTTCTTCCCTTTTCTCCCTGCTCCATTTTCTTAAATTCAATTTTATGAATCTGTAAGGTCCAGGGATCTATAAGGTCTATCTATAGATCCCTGGATCTATAAGGTCCAGGCATCAGGTGGAGTTAGATGAGGTATTTTATTCCCATTGGTCTCTGAAATGGCATTTAATGCCTCATAGGCTTGGTGAGGATAAATTGAAATAAGGAGCGTGAAAATGCTGTGAAAATTGCTGTATAGATCTACTCTGGTTATTCTTGAATGCATTTTCCAGCCTTGAAAAATGTGCAGATGCTGCAGCCTGATAGGAATGCTTAGGATTACTTACTGACTAATTTAAATATTCACCCACTATTTCTCAGGTCAACCCCCCAAATTTGGCACCATCTTAATTTTTTCTTTTATTCTCATACCCTACATCTAATCTCTAAATAATTCATTAGACTCTACCTTCAAAATATATCTACTTTTGAAATATCTCTGACTACGTCTCTGTCCTTACTGTCATCCGTCCAAGCCACCATCAGTTTTCATTTTAATTATTGCAAAACTTCCTGATAGTTTCTCTTCTTCTACTTCGTCCCTCTGCTGCCTGTTCTTCTCTGCAGCCAGAGTGGTCTTAAGTTAGATAACGTTTCTCCTGCTCAGAACCCTTCAGTATCTTCCTACATGGGATACAAAATCTAAACTTGTTTTGGCTTTTAAGACCCTGCACAATCTGACCTCTTCCTACATTTCTGTTCCCATCTCCCACCACGTTTCTTCTTGTCCACATAACTTTAGTCTTATTGGCCTTTTTACTTTTTTTTTTTTTTACTATGTCCAGTATATTCTCATCGAGGACATTTGTACTTGCTGTTCCCATTGCTTAAAATGCTTTTCTTCCATATATTATTCTAATTTGCTATCATTTTATTCAGGACTTAAATTGTCTCTTCCTCAGAGAAACTTCTGATTATCTTATCTTACATACTACCCCTGCCTACCTGCCTCCCCCCTCCCCCCCAGTATTCACACAAAACTTCTCTTTAATTTTCATTATGAATTTGATAGTGTCTATTTATTTGTATCTTTCTTTTTAAAAATTTTATTGTGGTAACATACATATAACAGAATTTCCCATTTTAAACTTTATTAAGTATACAATTAAGTGGCATTAATTACATTTACAGTGTTGCATTACCATCACTACCATCCATTACTAAAACTTTTTCATACCCCAAATAGAAACTCTGTACCCATTAAGCAATAACTCTACATTCCTCAGCACCTGGTAAACTCCTACTTACTGTTTCTATGAATTGGCTTATTCTAGATATTTCATGTAAGTGGAATCATCTAGTATTTGTCCTTTTGTGTCTGACTTCGTTCACATAATGATTTCAAGGTTCATCCATGTTGTATCATACATCAGAACTTTGTGACCTTTTTTTGACTGAATAATACTCCACTGTATTTTTATACCACATTTTGTTTATCCATTATCTGTTGATGGACACTTGGATTGTTTCCACCTTTTGGCTATTGTGAATGTCACTTTTATGAATATTGATGTACAAGAATCTGTTTAAGTCCATGTCTTTCAATTCTTTTGAGTATATACTTAGGAGTGGAACTGCCAGGTCATATGGTAATTCTATATTTAACTTTTTGCGGAACCTATTTGCTTCTTTCTTTGTCGGCTTCCTCTATTAGTCCATGAACTGCATGAGTCAGGGACTTTGTTTTATTCAGTTAGATTAGTATAGTATATTTTAGATGCACATGAAATATTTGTTGAATGACTGAATGTATCTAATAGAGAGGAAAGACTGTAGTGGGAGGGATCATTCCAGGTAAGAGGAAATAAGTGAAGGAATAGAAGGAGAAGAGAGTCTGGCTTTTGATTGGAGAGGGACACTTCCTTCATTGTAACTGGAGGAAAGAAAGGGAAGGTGGGTGCAGATGCATATGGGCTCATTGATTTGGGAGTGGGAAAATGGAATTCTCCTCCAGTTTTCTCAATGAATGTAAGCCCATCAGCCAAGGGGAGGGGTAGGTGAGAAGTTTAGGGGAGAGAAAGTATGATTCGGAAAGAGAACTCACTGGAGGAATGTAGTATGCTTTGTGGGCTCAGTTGAAGGCCCATTTGAGGAGGGTAACCATAACTTTCAAGTGGAAGCAGTCAGCCAAGTTTTGTAATGTGTTCTCTGACATTCAGCAGCATCATTATAGGGTCAGTTGGGAGATACGTTGTGTTCAACTGTCTCAAAGCTGGGACTGTACCAATTGAACATTGGAAAGGGAGAGAAGAGCAAGGGATTTGATTGTTTTTGATGTTTCAGTGATTTTGATGGACCATAGTTAGGTAAAGAAAGAATTGATGGTAGGAAAGACTGATGGGTAGTGAAAATGAAGTCTAGAAATTATAGTGAAAATTCTTGAACAAGTGAGCTGCGTGGATGGGAGGTTGTGTTTAGAGTGTGTATGATTCATTCCAGATACTGAAATTGATGCAGATTTTGGTTGTAAGAGAGGTTGAACTAGGATGAGTAGTAGAAACCAGTATTTTTATAAGTATTATATTTCTTTTCCTACACACTTGGGAAATTCCTGACGTGCAGTCTCAGTTGAGCTCTTCCTAATAATTAAGGGAAAATTTCTAATTTAATCTCCAAACCACCAGACCTCCCACTGAATGAACTGCATTGAAAAAACAAGCACAAGAGCCTGAGACACTTAAAATCTGGAAGGAACAGCAAAGGCTGCTCCTAGTGACTGTCTGCAGGGGTGATGGAAGTGAGGTAGATATGTATGTGTGGGGATTCGGGGTGCGAGGCAGGTGTTGAGGGAGAACTTCAGGGCTAGCCTAATTTCAGGAAGCCTTCCAGGTACAGACCTTTGTTCATTCTGCCTCAAGTTATAATTATTGTAGAAAGAGTGCTTTTTGAGAAAATCAGGATAATCAGAGGCTAGTTATGGTTTATCACTATTTCATTGAGTGATTGTAGGTAAATTGTGGACTCCTGTGGATTTCAGTTTCCCAAATGTAAAATAAAGATTTGAAAGTGGCTGATTTTTCAGGAGCTCCTGTTTAATTCCTGTTCCGTCCCCCTACCCCTTCCCTAATGTTTGTCAGGCCTGTGCTGGGTAGTCCCAGGGACATGGAGATTAATCAGACTCAATTTCATCCCTTGAATTGTTCATGGCATGGTGAGGACAACAAGTATGGATTACAGTTGATATGATGAAAATAAAACTGCTACATAGAAGTATTTATAAAATGCTATAAAGTTTTGGGGAAAGGAACTACTAATATTGGGTAGAGATAGAGGGACTTCTGTGAAGGTTCCATAGAGGAAGTGATTCATGGGTCTTGACGAATGAGTAGAAGTTTGCTTGGCAGACAAGTTGAGGCATTCTAGGCAGAGAGAACAGTGTGGGCAAAGGCAGGGGCATGAAAGCATTGAGCTGGATGACAAATTTAGTAAATAGTAGAGATAAAACTGGAAAGATACATGGGGGAAGGGAACAAGTATTTTTGGACATCTGTTTTGTTCCAGGCAGCATGCTGGGTGTTTTTCTATATGTTTTTAAAATTCTTATGATAACTCCTGAGGAGATCGTTTTATTTGTATTTTGCAAAAGAGGAAACTGAGGGTCAGAAAGTAGCTTTCTTAATAATCCACAAAAAGGTAGAACTTTTCTCAATACCCCGCCCCTGCAATTTTCCTCTTTGCGGTCCAGTGGTTGCTTTTTTGTTGCTAAACCACAGCAAGAGGCTGGAGGCTGCATAGCAGGAGTGTCTTTGGTCAGAATGACATCCCTCAGCACATTCAAGACTGCAGCATTCCAGGCCCCTGCCAAAGAAAACCTCCTGGCACAATTTAATTAAAGATCAGATTCTCATAACCAGGGTGTCAGGGGCATACAGTACTCCCCAGTCCTGAGTGAAGTGTTGTTCATGTCAGTCTCAGCTGCACTGGATTGTTCCAACTGAGAAACATAATTAATACATGGAATAAGGCATTTTTCCTTCTTCTTCCTTTTCCTCCTTTATGTTAAATAATGGCCTCTGAGGGCTTATTAGATGTTATCTAGTCCATTCCTCTGCTTCCAGAATGAGCAGTGAAGTGCGGTATAGTGGAAAGAGTAGTGATTCTGGAGTCACACAGACATACATCATGTCACGTCCCTGCCTCTGCTGCCCATTAGCTGTGGTAACTTTGGGTCTCTGAGATTTACTTCTTCTGACATGAACACTGTTTTATGCCTGGTATCTAGCATAATCTGGCAGACAGTGAGTGATCAATAAATATTTGCATGAATGCGTGAGGAAAGTCATACCTACCAAATGGATTTTCAAATTTTCTTTTAACTCTAAAATACTATCTAATGTTATTGGTTATTAAAATACCAGCCCCCAAAGGTGGCCGAAATCCTGTTTGTAAAGATGGTTAGTCCAGAAAGTTCTGTAGGGAAACCATTTTTAGGATCTTAGCAACTCTGTTAAGCAGTTTAGAGGAATCACCTAAACCCTATGCCCCATTATATTGAGCTCAAGGCATCGCAGGATCCTCTGTGCAGACAGATAGCAGGTAACATCTCTTCTCATTGTGATCTCTCCAAAGCTTTCTTTTTAAACCAATAACATCATCTTTTTTTTTTTAAATGTTTTTTATTGTTAAGTATAACATATATACAAAGAAAAGAAAGAAAAACAATGGTTTTCAAAGTACACTTCAACAAGTGGTTACAGAACAGATTTCAGAGTTTGTTATGGGTTATCATTCCACTATTTCAGATTTATCCTTCTAGCTACTCCAAAACACTGGAGACTAGAAGAAATCATTTTTTTCTTTTTTGTAAAGAACAGCATGTATACAGAAAAGCAATAAATTTCAAAGCACATCACAACAATTAGTTGTAGAACAGATTTCAGAGTTTGATATGGGTTGTAATTCCGCAATGTTAGGTTTTTACTTCTAGCTTGCTCTAAGATACTGTAGACTAAAAGAAATATCAATATAATGATTCAGCAATTATACTCATTTGTTAAACCCTACCTTCTCTGTATACCTCCACCATCACCTTTGATCTTTCGCTCACTTTGCAGGGGTATTTGGGCTATGCCCATTCTAACTTTTTCATGTTGGAAGGGGCTGTCAATTATATGGGGTAGGGGGATGGAACTAGTTGATATTCTAGAGAGGCTGACCCCTCTGCATTTCAGGACTTATCTGGTCCAGGGACCCATCTGGAGGTTGTAGGTTTGATCTTTCTTCTTCTTATTTTTTTGTAGTTTTGATCTCTTATTTTTAAAAATTAATTTCAAAGTAAATTGCAGACATTATGCTTTCCTTGAGTACTTCAGCATTGGTGTTTTAAAAAGCTCACAGGTGATTCTGATAGTCCATAATATTAGTCTAATAGTCTAGTAATAGGATTAAAGACCACTAGTTTGACTGACCTATTAGCCTTTGTTCTAGTTTGCTAGCTACCAGAATGCAATATGCCAGAAATGGAATGGTTTTAAAAAGGGGAATTTAATAAGTTGCTAGCTTACAGTTCTAAGGCTGAGAAAATGTTCCAATTAAAACAAGTCTATAGAAATGTCCAATTTAAGGCATCAAGAGAAAGATACCTTGGTTCAAGAAGGCCAGTGAAGTTCAATGTTTCTCTCTCAGCTGAAAGGGCACATGGCAAATGTGGCAGCATCTGCTGGCTTTCTCACGGCTCTACAAAAGGGACTCTCTCCAAAATGTTTCCTCTTTTAAAGGATTCCAGTAAGCAACTCCACCTTCAATGAGTGGAGACACACCTCTATGGAAATCATCTAATCAAAAGTTAACACCCACAATTGGGTGGGTCACCTCTCCATGGCAACAATCAAAATGCTTCCTCCCAGCAATATTGAATGAAGATTAAAGGACATGGCTTTTCTGAGGTCCATCGCAGATTCAAACCGACACAGCTTTCAAGCCTCTACTCTTCAAACCACCTTATCTATGAAGCTTCATTGATCACCCCAATTCAATTTAGTCTTTCCTTCCTGTGTTTTCTGATATTTTACTGCTTGTGCTGTTCTACAGCACTGTTCACAGTTGGCTTGGTTTTCTAAGTCTTGTCTGTCTTGCTTACTAGACTGTAAGAGCCTACAGGGTCAAGGCCATATTGTAATTATTTATCTCTATAACCCTGGTTTCTAGCATAGCAAACTTATACATAAGTACTTAGTAGAGGTTTACTGATTTGAATTGTACTTGGATGAAGAAACTACAACTGCAGCAAAAAGTTTATGTAAATTTCACATGGCTTTTTTACATACTGATTATCTGCACCTTCCCCACTATGTGTTTGTGCTTATCTTCTTTTTGTATGTGTGTGTGTGTGTGTGTGCAATATCTTCTTGACTTGAAGACTTGGAATTAGGAATTCATTTATATTCTCCAGTACTTAGCATAGGACCTGACATATGGTATATTTTTAGTAAATATCAATCAAGCTCAGCACAAACATGCTTATTTATTTCTAAATTTGCCATTGGCTAGATTTGACTGACCTTAATATAAATCAGAAGTAGCAGAATTCAGGTCAGAAAAGGTATAAAGAGGAATTATCTCAAGGACAGTGTGGTTGGAAAATCCTTTGGCAGAGAGTGTAAGACATGGAATCTGGTCCCTATACTACCTTTGAATCTTAGGCAGTTCCCTTCTGTTATTTGGACCTTAATTTCCTACTTATAATATGAAGGAGTCAGATTAGATGACATCTAAGATTGCTTCTGGCTTTCATGTTATGTGCATCTTAAAAATATTTCATTGTCTTGGTTTTGTTTCATACCAGTAGCTATGGAATCCAAAAATGGTAGAATGAAGAGCGATAGTTCTTGGTACGCATACTTCTTCTCTATACAGTTTCATTCAGAATGTAAAGTACCTTACGCATATTAGCTTCTTGAAAAGTGTTTTCTTTCTACTCTAGTACTGTATCTATGCTTTGTATAGCTCCAAAAGGGCACAAATCACTTCTTCTCCTTGATTGCCTCCTTGATTGCCACTTGACTACTGTAAGTCTGGAGACTGTATAGACTGTATAGTGGCATAACTAGGTGTACCACCCTCGGGAAACATCAAGTTATAGTTCATAAGTGAAGGGGCCATAAGGCCCATAGCAAATAGCTAGAAAATAGAAGACCCAGGTCTCCTGACTTTAACTCCAGTTATCTTTTTGCTATATGATCCTATCAGTGGCCCTTGTGAAACCTCACAGTGATCCTGCATTTATTAAAGGACCATTCAACTGATTCATAATTAATATTTCATTATAATTAGTTGCTTGCAAATTATTAGGCTCTCTGAGTCTCTGTGGTATTGGTAAATGTGGTCAATTTGTCTTTCTCACTGTCTGTTGTATCACTTTGCTGTCCAGGTAGGCTAGACAGGTTCCATCTGAACCATCATTTAAAATGTTGACCTCAGATCTAGCTTTATAGTGTAGCATGTCAGAAAGCACTAATTTCTTATCCTCCAGAATCTTTCCTTATTCAAGAGTTGAGTGTTTCCCTCATGGGAGTAACACTGTGGATCTGTTTTTCTACAGATTGTTTTAAATAGTGTGGGCTTTAAAATGTGTGAAGTGTGATTATAGATGAACAAGATGTGAGGAGATCTATGAAGGAAGGAAAAGAGTAAATACTTGTGGAGAAACTAAAGGAAAGGACTGGTTGGAGGGCTGTAGGAAAACTGAAAATTAGTATGGTTCAGAGGGAAGTGATTAAGAGGGCTCAAAATTGTGTTCTGTGAGTATAGTTTAAGTACTGATCTTGAAAAGATTTGGGGGCCTTGGAAGATGATTTCAGGTATCTGAAGTTCTGTCTGGGGAAGAGGTAATAGACTTTTTTGCATAGCCCCAAGAGATAGGATTTAAGGCTAACAGATAGGTTTTGTTTCTTTATTTGTTTGTTAATTTGTTTATTTGTTTCTTCATTTCTTCAATAGATCTTTATTGATTACCTAGTCTGTGCCAGGCCTAGTTTTGAGGATCAAGAATAAAATGTCCAAGTTCAGCACTCTGTGAGGGGGTGTAGAATGAGACAAATATTCAACAATTTATTTCAGTGCAGTGTGAGATAGACAGAACTTAATATAAATAAGAACTCTCTAAACAAGGTGGTCAAGGATAGAATAGGCTGTCTTTTCAGATTGTAGAATTCCTATCACTGCAAAATTTTAAGCATAGGCTGATAACCTAAGCTGGCATGTGGTACAGAGGATCAAACATTAGATTCAAGAATAGATTTTAAGTAAATTTAGAATATCTTTGAAAGTAAGGATCTACCACTGAGAATTTCTCCAAATACAGTGAAAGAATTGAGAAATGTAGAAAAGCCACTGTCAGGAATGTTGGTGAACACTTTCTTGGTATAATCCTGGGCTGTGGGCCTTAAAGGGAGTTACATACAGTGAAGCTGTTGATTGAAGGACCTGGGAGGTAAGGAAGGACCTGATTAGATGTCAGATGACTGCAGGGAGTGTAATTTTGGAACTGGCAGCCTGGAGTGGGAAGGAACATTTGATATACTTGAGAATTGAACTAGGAGATGCTCTGGGAAGTTGAGAGTCTTGAGTTGGGGCAGGGAGAGAAAGCCATGCAAACCTGGGAAATGAAATGGGAAGAAATGGATAAGAAGACATTACCCAGATAGAGAAAGTTCCCTTTGCTTGCTTGATATCTTTTGTTCAAAAAGAGAAGTAAGGGATAGTTGGTTTACCAAAGATGAGGACAGGATGAGTTTTACAAAGAAATAAGGTTTGATCTTGGTCTTGAAAGATGAATGAGAATTTTATCAGTCAGAGAATGGAGGAATCGTTGACAGATGCATAGAGGTGTGGGTGGGAGTAAGAGAATACCTGGAAAATTCAGGGTAATTGTGCTTTCTGAGGCATAGCTTGAATCTAAATGCGGTAGGTCCATTTGTAAGGTGGGTCAGTGCCTTATTGAGAAGGACCTTGAATTTCACCAGTACTGAAGACTTGTTCCTGTAGGCAGTGGTAAGCCACTAGAGATTGTAAAGCATAGAAGTGACATGCCACATGCATATTTTCAGAAGATAATCTTGAAGGAAATGGAATCAGATGAAATTTAATGTAGGTTTAATCAAAATGGAGAGGAGGGCAGAGATTGGAGTGATTTGTATTTGGCAGTGTATTGAATTTGAAGTACCAATGAGATGTCCCCATGGAGAAGGTAAAGGCAGTTGGAGACTTGTAGGCAGTTGAAGATATGTCTGGAGCTTTGTATAAAGTTCAAGCATGGGTCCCTGCCTTGTAAGAGCTTACAATTTAGCAGGAATGGAAAGATGCTGACATAAAGTATTATAATATGAGGCTACATTCCACATTCCTTCCAAAGTCCAAGGACATTTTTAAAGGAGAAGCTTTTTTTTTTAAAAGTTATTTTCATTTTTTAATTGAGAAATCTTTACACACATACAGTCCATACATGGTATATGATCAGTGACTCACAATACCATCACATAGTTGTGTATTCATCACCATGATCATTTTTAGAACGTTTGTATCACTCCAGAAAAAGAAATAAAAAGAAAAAACTCATGCATCCTATACTCTTTACCCTCCCTCTCATTAACCACTAGTGTCTCAATCTGCCCAATTTTTTACTCTTTATCTCCCCTTATTATTTATTTATTTTTATCCTTATTATTATTATTTTTTACCCATCTGTCTAAACCCTGGATAAAAGGGGCATTAGATACATGGTTTTCACAATCACGGTCACATTGTAAAAACTATATAGTTATACAATCGTCCTCAAGATCAAGGCTACTGAAACACAGCTCAGCAGTTTCAGGCACTTCCCTCCAGTAACCCCAATAAACCATAAACTAAAAAGGGGTATCTATGTAATGCATAAGAATATCCTCCAGGTAACCTCTCAACTCTGTTTGAAATCTCTCAGCCACTGGAGACTATTTTGTCTCATTTCTTTCTTTCCCCTTTGGTCAAGAAGGAGTTCTCAACTCCATGACGCTGGGTTCTGGCTCATCCCAGGAGTACCACGTTACCAGGGAGATTTACCCCCCACCCAGTCATATCCTACATAGTGGGCCAGGGCAGTGAGATCGTAAAGGAGAAACTTTTGATACTTTAGATGATGACTAAAAGTTGGCTATGGGCTTTCAACTTAGTAGGTGACCCTCCACTCTTACTGTCTTAGAGTCAGGATTTGGATTCCTAATAGTTAGAAATGCAAGAAGGAATTGTTATAGACTACTATAGAAGGCTTTATTGAAACATACCTCAGAGATGAAGGGACAAGGCATCTCCGCCCTTTGGTTATCTCCATCCCCATCTTTTGAAGCAATGTCTTCCTGTTGAATTCCTATTCCTCCTTTTATCCTTAGCATTCCTACCATGTATTTTACCTATGACTTATTATCTTTACTATAAATTCTGTAGAGGCAAGGTATGTATATCTCTGTGCATACTTTAAAAAAAAATTTTTTTTATGAATTAAAAAAATTAACAACAAACAAAAACATTAACATATCATTCCATTCTACATATATAATCAGTAATTCTTAATATCATCACATAGTTGCATATTCATCATTTCTTAGAACATTTGCATCGATTTAGAAAAAGAAATAAAAAGACAACAGAAAAAGAAATAAAATGATAACAGAAAAAAAAGATTATACATACCATACCCCTTACCCCTTGCTTTCATTTATCACTAGCATTTCAAACTAAATTTATTTTAACATTTGTTCCCCCTATTATTTATTTTTATTCCATATGTTCTACTCGTCTGTTGATATGGTAGATAAAAGGAGCATCAGACACAAGGTTTTCACAATCACAGAGTCACACTGTGAAAGCTATATCATTGTTCAATCATCATCAAGAAACATGGCTACTGGAACTCAGCTCTACATTTTCAGGCAGTTCCCTCCAGCCTCTCCACTACATCTTGAACAACAAGGTGATATCTACTTAATGCGCAAGAATAACCTCCAGGATAACCTCTCAACTCTGTTTGGAATCTCTCAGCCATTGACACTTGGTCTCATTTCGCTCTTCCCCCTTTTGGTTGAGAAGGTTCTCTCAATCCCTTGATGTTAAGTCTCAGCTGATTCTAGGGTTTTTCTCAATCCCTTGATGCTGAGTCTCAGCTCATTCCAGGATCTCTGTCCCACGTTGCCAGGAAGATCCACACCCCTGGGAGTCATGTCCCATGCAGAGAGGGGGAGGGTGGTGAGACTGCTCGTCGTGTTGGCTAGAGAGTGAGGCAACATCTGAGCAACAAAAGAGGCTCTCTGGGGGTGACTCTTAGGCCTAAATTTTAAGTAGACTTGACCTATCCTTTGTGGGGTTAAGTTTCATATGAACAAACCCTAAGACTGGGGGCTCAGCCTATAGCTTTGGTTGTCCACACTGCTTGTGAGAATATCAAGAATTCAACTTGGGGAAGTTGAATTTCTTCCCGTTCTCACCATTCCCCGAAGGGGGCTTGCAAATACTTTTCCACTCACTGATCAAATCACTCTGGGATTCATTGGGGCATCACTCTGGATAAACCAACAAAATCTCATGTCCTACCTGAGATTCTAAGTACTTATGGCGTTCAATCAAACTATCTACATAAGTTATATTAGGAAATGCACTAGTCAAAATATAAATTTTGTAACGAATAAACATTTTTTGCTTTAGTCTCACACATAAGGTGACATTTTAAAATATTAATTACCATCTATTTTCAACACACTGCAATAATGACATTCCTTTGTTCTTCCTCATGTGAAAACATTTTTAAAATTTGTACACTGTACATTTCACTATTATTATACACTCTAGGCATTCCTAGATTATGCCATCTCAATCTTTAACATCTCTTTCTTTCTGATTTCATTTATGTCCCCAGCCCTCCTCCCTCTATCATTCTCACATGCAGCTTCATTCAGTGTTTTAACATAATTGTATTGCAGTTAGGTAGCATTGTGCTGTCCATTTCTGAGTTTTTGTATCCAGTCTTGTTGTACAGTCTGTATCCCTTCAGCTCCAGTTACCCAATATCTTACCCTATTTCTATCTCCTGATGGTCTCTGTTACCAACGAAATATTCCAAGTTTATTCACTAATGTCAGTTCATATCAGTGAGACCATACAGTATTTGTCCTTTAGTTTTTGGCTAGTGTCACTCAGCATAATGTTCTCAAGGTCCATCCATGTTGTTACGTACTTCATAAGTTTATTCTGTCTTACAGTTGCATAATATTCCATTGTATGTATATACCACAGTTTGTTTAGCCACTTGCCTGTTGATGGACATTTTGGCTGTTTCCATCTCTTTGCAATTGTAAATAATGCTGCTATAGACATTGGTGTGCAAATGTCCGTTTGTGTCTTTGCCCTTATGTCCTCTGAGTAGATACCTAGTAGTGGTATTGCTGGGTCATATGGCAATTCTATATTCAGCTTTTTGAGGAACCGCCAAACTGCCTTCCACAGCAGTTGTACCATTTGACATTCCCATCAACAGTGGATAAGTGTGCCTCTTTCTCCACATCCTGTCCAGCACTTGTCATTTTCTGTTTTATTGATAATGGCCATTCTGGTGGGTGTGAGATGATATCTCATTGTGGTTTTGATTTGCATTTCTCTGATGGCAGAGATGTTGAACATCTCTTCATGTGCCTTTTGGCCATTTCTGTTTCCTCTTCTGAGAAGTGTCTGTTCAAGTTTTTTTCCCATTTTGTAATTGGATTGGCTGTCTTTTTGTTGTTGAGTTGAACAATCTCTTTATAAATTCTGGATACTAGACCTTTATTTGATATTTCATTTCCAAATATCGTCTCCCATTGTGTAGGCTGTCTTTTTACTTTCTTGATGAAGTTCTTTGATTCTTTGTGCATACTTTTGATTAATTAAAATATTTATTGAATCCACTGTGAGTAAGATACATACTAGGCACCTGTTGGAATGCGAAAGTGACAAAGTCAGACACAAACTTTGAGAAAAAATGTGGCTGCAGAAGAAAATATAACTGTAAGCAAACTGTTACAAAGCAGTAAAAATAAACTTGATTATCTTGGAATATGTTCATTGCCTTGGGGGCATGGAAGAGGGTGACAGATAAATTCTTGGAGCCATTTTTAAAGGACTTCATGAAAGAAGTGACAGTTGAATTAAGCCTTGAAGGATAAGTGAATTCACAGTTTGAGAATAGGAATATTGGCGAAGGAATGAAAGTGGGAAGTCTTGGTATATTTGAGGAAGTTGGAGAAGTTGGGTATGGCTAGAGTGTAACGGGTGTTGGAGGGAGTGGTTGTGGTGGGAGATGAGAGTGGCCTAGGTGGGATAGTGGAGGACCTCCAAAAGCAAGCTAAGAAACTCAGCTTTTATTCTAGGATTGTGCTGGTTTGAAAGGATGTATGTCCCCTAGAAAAGCCATGTTTTAATCTAAATCCCATTTCATAAAGACAGAATAATCCCTATTCAGCACTGTATGTTTGAAACTGTAATTAGATCATCTCCCTGAAGATATGATGTAATCGAGAGTGGTTGTTAAGCTGGATTAGGTGACGACATGTCTCCACCCATTCGGATGGGTCTTGATTAGTTTCTGAAGTACTGTAAAAGAGGAAACATTGTGGAGAATGAAAAGATTCAGAGAGAACAGAGCAGAATGACATAGCCATGAGAAGCAGAGCCCAGCAGCCAGTGACCTTTGGAGATGAAGAAGGAAAATGCCTCCCAGGATGCTTCATGAAACAGAAAGCCAGGAGAAGAAGCTAGTGGATGACACTATGTTTGCTACGTGCCCTTCCAGATGAGAGAGGAACCCTGACCGTGTTCACCATGTACCTTTCCAAATGAGAAAGAAGCTCTGACTGCGTTCGCCATGTGCCTTCTCACTTGAGAGAGAAACCCTGAACTTCATTGGCCTTCTTGAACCAAGGTATCTTTCCCTGGATGCCTTTGATCGGACATTTCTATAGACTTGTAATTGAACATTTTCTCGGCCTTAGAACTGTAAACTAGCATCTGATTAAATTCCCCTTTTTAAAAGCCATTCTGTTTCTGGTATATTGCATTCCGGCAGCTAGAAAATTAGAACAAGGATGTTAATGAAAGTTCTTAAGTATAGAAGTGGCTATAAGATCACTGATGGCATGTGGAGAAAGTACTGAGAAGAAAACTGAATGCAGGTGATCAGTTGGTTCTTCATATTAGAAAATGTTAAAAGTCTTTCTAAAGTCTCTAAAGCATATGTTTAGCTCCAAGGAGCTTACATTCTAAATAGTCATGGTTAAAAATATAATGTCCACTGTAGCTTGGAAGAATAATGAGAAACCTTATTATCTCTGGATCCATTTATCTCTATCCATTGTTAAGGTGTTATGTAACTTATTTTAGATAATAATATCTGTCTTCATTAAAGCTATTGGTACCTATGCTAAGAATTTCTTTCGTTTCTGTTAAATTTTTATCCTTTCATTTGCCCCAAACATTTAAGAGTGCCAATAAATTTAACACCAGAATAGTTTCTGTATTAACCATCAAATATTTAGAACAAAACAGAATTTTAGAGTAGGGAGATACTGGGGAAATGATAAAGTCCAAGGGTTGCATACTTTTTTGGTAAAGGGCCAGATAGTAAATATTTGAGGCTTTCTAAGTATGCTGTCTCTGGGGCAACTATTCCACACTGCCCTTGTGGTGTGAAATAGCCATAGACAATAAGTAAATGAATGGGTGGGCTATGTTTCATGAAACTATATACAAAAATGGGTAGCTTTGCTGACCCTTGATATAGTCCATCCCAGTGAGGAAAAATGTATAGTTGTAAAGTTAGAGATTAGCAGACAAGTCCTGTTAGCAGTGTTATTTAATCTTCGTATTGATGAATAAATGGAACCCTAAAAGGTTAAGGAATTTTTCTAAAGCTAGTAGGGTAGGTAGCACAGGATTTCAGACTCTGTTTTTCTTTTTCTTTCATTTTCTTTTCTTGAGAGACTATTTTTTTTAGAGTACTTGGAGATTTACAGAAAAATCATACAGAAAGCACAGTTTCCATATACCATTCTCATTAATATTTTGCATTAATGTGGTATATATGTTACAATTGATGAGCCAGCATTATTGTAGTTATAGTATTAACTAAAGGTCATAGTGGACATTTGGTTTCACTTTTTGTGTTTTACAATTTTGTGTTTTGGGATTGTCTTTTTTGTCCCAAATAGAAACTTTGTACATTTCAAGCCTTAACTCCCTATTCCTTACCCTGACCCCATCTCCTGGTAACCTATACTCTAGATCCTGTCTCTATGCATTTGCTTATTCCAATTATTTCATACCAGTGAGTTTGTGTAATATTTGTCTTTTTGTGTCTGGCTTATTTCACTAAACATGGTGTCTTTAAGATTCGTCCATTTATCAGAATTTTATTCCTTTTTATGGCTGAATAATATTTCATTGTGTGTATATACCACATTTTGTTTATCTCTTAATTGGTTGATGGACACTTGGGTTGCTTCCACCTTTTGGCAAGTGTAAATAATGTTGATACGAATATTGGTGTACAAATTGAAATCAAGTTCCTGATTTCAATTATTTTGGGTATATACCTAGACGTGGGATGACTGGGTCACATAGTAATTCTATACTTAACTTTCTGAGCAGCCGCCAAACTGTCCCCCACAGCAGCGTGCAGTTTCATTCCCACCAGCAATGAATGAGTGTTTGGAGTTTTCCACATCCTCTCTAACACTTGTAATTGTTTCCAGATATTTTCTCCCATTTTGTAGGTTGTCTTTTCACATTCTTGGTGATGTCCTTTGATGCACAAAGGCTTTTAATTTTGATGAAGTCCAATTTATGTATTTTTTCTTTTGTTACTCATGCATTTTGGTTCTATTGACTAATAGAAGGTCTGAAGTTGTTTCACCATGTTTTCTTCTTGGGGTTTATTATTTTAGTTTTCTGTTAAGGTCTTTGGTCCATTTTGAGTTAATTCTCTTATATTATATGAGATAGGGTTCACTTCCATTCTTTTGCATATAAATATCGACTTTTCCCAGCACCATACATTGAAAGGATTTACTTTTTCCCTATTGCGTGGACTTGGTGCCCTTGTCAAAAATCAGCTTGCCATACATGTGAGGGTTTATTTTTCAACTCTCAATATAATTCCATTAGTCTGTACGTCTGTACTTGTGCTAGTACCAAGAGGTTTTGATTAATGTAGCTTTGTAATAAGTTTTAAAATCAGGAAGTGTGATCCTTCAAATTTGTTTTTCTTTTTCAAAATAGTTTTAGATACTTGCGTTCCCTTACTGTTCCACATGAATCTGATAATTGGCTTTACCAATTTTGCAGATAAGTCTGCTGAGACTTTGACTGGGATTGTGTTAAATCTGTAAGTTGCTTTGGGTAGAATTGATATCTTTT
>PVIY010023350.1:24090-39467 GCA_004026745.1 Myrmecophaga tridactyla | reverse complement strand
ACTAAGTGTCAATGGCTGAGAGATTCCAAACAGAGTCGAGAGGTTATCCTGGAGGTTATTCTTATGCATTAAGTAGATATCACCTTGTTGTTCAAGATGTAGCGGAGAGGCTGGAGGGAACTGCCTGAAAATGTAGAGCTGTGTTCCAGTAGCCATGTTTCTTGATGATGATTGAACAATGATATAGCTTTCACAATGAAACTCTGTGAATGTGAAGACCTTGTGTCTGATGCTCCTTTTAGCTACTATATCAACAGAAGAGTAGAACATATGGAATAAAAATAAATAATAGGGGTAACAAATGTTAAAATAAATTTAGTTTGAAATGCTAGTGGTTAAAGAAAGCGAGGGATAAGGGGTATGGTATGTATAATCTTTTTTTCTCTATTATCGTTTTATTTGTTTTTCTGTTGTCTTTTTATTTCTTTTTCTAAATCGATGCAAATGTTCTAAGAAATGATGAATATGCAACTATGTGATGATATTAAGAATTACTGATTGTATATGTAGAATGGAATGATATTTTAATGTTTTGTTTGTTAATTTTTTTTTAATTAATAAAAAAAGTTAAAAAAAAAAAAGATGTAATGGAGAGGCTGGAGGGAACTGCCTAAAAATGTAGAGCTGTGTTCCAGTATCCATGTTTCTTGAAGATGATTGTATAATGATATAGCTTTCACAATGTGTGTGATTGTGAAAACCTTGTGTCTGATGCTGTTATCTACAATATCAACAGATGAGTAAAACATATGGAATAAAAATAAATAATAGGGGGAACAAATGTTAAAATAAATTTAGATTGAAATGCTAGTGATCAATGAAAGGGACGGGTAAGCAGAATGGTATGTATGAATTTTTTCTGTTGTCTTTTTATTTCTTTTTCTAAATTAATGCAAATGTTCTAAGAAATGATCATGATGATGGATATGCAAATAAATAAATAAATAAGTGAATGGATAAAAAAAAAAAAATCTCCTTACAAAGAAAAGCCCAGGGCCAGATAGCTTCACAGGAGAATTTTACCAAACATTTTAAGAACTAACATCATTCCTGCTCAAAATCTTCCAAAATTTTAAGAAAAGAGAACAACACCTAACTCATTCTAAGAAGCAAATATCACTCTAATACCAAAACCTAATAAAGATACTACAGGAAAGGAAAACTACAGGCCAATCTCTTTAATGAATATAGATGAAAAATTCTCAAAAAAAAAAACTTGCAAATCAAATCCAACAGCACATTAAAAGAATTATATACCATGACCAAGTGGTACTGGAAAACAAGAAAATCAATTAATATACTACAACACATTAACAAATGGAAGGATAAAAATCACATGATCATCTGAACTGATACTGAAAAGGCATTTGACCAAACTCAGCATCCTTTCTTGATAAAAATATTTCAAAGCTAGGAATTGAAGGAAATTTCTTAAATACCATAAAGAACGTATATCAAAAACCCAGTCGACATCATACTCAATGATGAGAGACTGAAAGGCTTCCCCCTAAGATTGAGAATAAGAAAAGGACACCTACTGTCACCATGATTATTCAACACTGTGCTACAAGTTCTAGCTAGAGCTAGGCAGAAAAAAGAAATAAAAGACATACAAATCAGAATGGAACAAGTAAAACTCTTATTATTTGCACAAAACATGATCCCATATCTGGAAAATCCTGAGAACTCTATGACAAAGCTATCTGAGCTAATGAACAAATTCAGCAAAAAAAGAAAAAAAGATTAATGCACAGAAATCAGTAATGCTTCTATACACTAGTAGGGAGCTAACTGAGGAATCAATTAAGAAAAAAAAATCATTCACACAGCAACCACAAAAATCAAGAATCTAAGAAAAACTTAACGAAGGATATAAAGGACCTCTACACAAAAAACTAAAATATCACTAAAAGAAATCAAAGAAGACCTAAATAAATGAAAGACATTCCATGTTCATGGACAGTAAGGCTAATATCGTCAAGATGTCAATTCTACACAAATTGATCTATAGATTCAAAACAATACCAATCAAAATTCCAACAACTTATTTTGCAAATGTGGAAATGTTACCAAATTTATTTGGAAGGGAAAAGGGCCTTGAATAGCCAAAAACATCCAAAAAAGAACAAAGTGGGAAGACTTACTTTTCTGACCTTAAAGCTTATTATAAAGCCACAGTGGTTAAAACAGGATGATGCTCTGGGGAAACTCCTGATACTATGTCAAACATTAGGGACACCCACATCAATATGCCAAGCCCTTGATCTTTTTTTTTACATGGGCAGGCACCGGGAACCAAACCCGGGTCCTCTGGCATGGCAGGCAAGCATTCTTGCCTGCTGAGCCACCGTGGCCCTCAAGCCCTTGATCTTGAGGCTTGCTCTTGTGAAGCTTATGTGGATAGTGGAAAAGTTTAGTCTATCTATATGTGTGCCTACAAGTCACCTCTGGAGGACCTCTTTTGTTGCTCAGATGAGGCCTCACTCTCTATAAGGCCAACTCTGTAAGTGAAATCATCACCTTTGCCCCTATGTGGCAGATGACATTCAGGGGTGAAAATCTCCCTGGTGGAGTGGGAGATGATTCCAGGGATGAGACCAGCCCTGGCACCGTTGGATCAACAATTTCATCCTGACCAAAAGGAGGAAAAGAAGTGTAACTAATAAAGTATCTGTGGCAGAGAGAGTTCAAGTTGAGCCAAGAGGCTACTTTGGAGGTCACTCTTATGCAAGCTTCACTTAGACATTGTTACCTATCATAACGTGCCAAACCCCAACCAAAACCAGTCCAGCCAATCTTAAAGAACACCTAGGGCAATATATAAGACTCTAGGGTTCATGCACTCAGGTAACTTTCCAGAAACCGACAACCACCAGAAGGGTCCCTGGACCAGGTAAGTTCTGAAACCTAGAGGGTCCAGCCTTTCCAGAACATTAGCTAGTTCCATCTCCCTACCCCAAAATACTGACAGTCCCTTCCAACATGAAAAAGTTAGAATGGCCACAGCCCAAATACCCCTAAAGAATGGGACAGAAAAATCAAAGGTGATGGTTGAGAAGGTAGGGTTTAACAAACGAATGATTTCTGAATCATTAAACTGACATTTCTTTTAGTCTCCAGTATCATGGAGCAGCTAGAAGTAAACACCTGAAATTGTGGATTTGTAACCCATACCAAACTCTGAAATTTGTTCTACAACAAATAGTTGCGCTGTGCTTTGAAATTTAATTGCTTTTTTGTATGTATGTTATTTTTCACAAAAAAGAAAAGAAATGTTGATTGTGATGACAAAAAAATATATATATTTATTCCTTCTAGCCTCCTGTGTTCTAAAGCAGCTAGAAAGAAAAATGTAAGATGATGTTATGGTAGCCCATGACAAATTCTGAGATCTGTCCTGTAACTACTTGTTGAAGACTGCTTTGAAAACTATTGCTTTTTCCTCTCTTTGCTTTGTATACATGTTATATTATACAATTAAAAAAGTTAAAAAACAAAACAAAAGAATCAATGACAACAACAAAAAATGACATCTCTATTCTCAAAAATTAAAAAAAGAAAGACAGCATGGTACTGGCACAAAGATAGACATATTAATCAATGGAATCAAATTGAGAGTTCAGAAATAGACCCTCACATCTATGGTTACCTGATTTTTGTCAAGGCCCCCAAATCTACTGAACTCGGACAGAACAGTCTCTACAAAAAATGGGGCTAGTTACTCTCTTCTAAGCTCAACTCTGCAAGTGAAACCACTGCTCTCCCAGCTATGTGGGACATGACATCCAGGGGAGAAAGTCTCCCTGGTGGCATGGGAAATAACCCCCAGGGATGAGCCTGGCCCTGGCACCATGAACAAAAAGGGGAAAAGCAGTGCAACAAATAAAGTATCAATGTCGGAGAGAGTTTAAATAGAGTGGAGAGGTTACACTGGAGGTCACGCTTATACATGCTTCAGTTAGACATTGCTACCTATCATAATATGCCAAAGCCCAACCAAAACCATTCCTGCCAATCCAAAAGAATATCTAGGGCATTATATAAGATTCTACATGGGTTCCATGCACTAGGGTAACTGTCCAAATCCTACAACCTCCAGATGGGTCCTGGACCAGATAAGTCCTGAAATGCAGAGGGCCAATCTTTCCAGAATATCAACTAGTTCCATTCCCCTATCCCATATTACTGACAGGCCCTTCCAAGATGAAAAAGTTAGAATGGACATACCCCATATACCCCTAAAGAGTGGGAGAAAGGTCAAAGGTGATGGTAGAGTTATACAGAGAAGATTAGGTTGAACAAATGAGTATGAGTGCTGAATCATTATACTGATAGTTCTTTTAGCTTCCAGTACCTTAGGGCAGCTAGAAATAAAAGCCTAAAATATGGAGTTGTAACTCATACCAAACTCTGAAATCTGTTACAACTAACTGTTGTGATGCACTTTGAAATTTATCATTTTTATGTTTATATGTTATTTAAGGAGAAGGAGAAGTGTAACAGAGAAGATAGGATTTAACAAATGAATATGGCTGCTGAATCATTATTTCTTTTGGTTTCCAGTGTCTTGGAGGAGTTAGAAGAAAAAACAAGAAATCGTGGAACTGTAACCCATACCAAACTTTAAAATCTGTTCTATAATTAGTTGTTAAAATGTACTAGGAAATTCATTGCTTTTTTGCATGTTATATTTCACACGCACAAAAAAAAACATTAAAAAATAAAATAAAATAAAATAAATGGGACTAGAAGAATTGAATATTCATATCCAAAGGAATTAAACAGGACCCATACCTTACACCCTATACTAAAATTAATTCAAAGTAGATCGAAGACCTAAATAAAAGATCCAGTACCATAAAACTCCTGGAACAAAATAGAGGGAAATATCTTCAAAATCTAGGGATAGGGTATAGCTTCTTAGACCTTATACCCAAAGAACAAGCAACAAAAGAAAAAACAGATAAATGGGAGCTCCTCAAGGTTGAACATTCTATGTTTCAAAGGACTTTGTCAAAAGGGTGAAAAGGCAGCCAACTCAGTGGGAGAGAATATTTGGTAACCATATATCAGGTAACAGTTTGATACCCAGTATGTATAAAGAAATTATACAACTCAACAATAAAAGGACAAATAACCCAAGTATAAAATGGGGAAAAGATATGAACAGACATTTCTCCAAAGAGGAAATACAAATGACTGAAAAGTACATGAAAAGATGTTCATCTTTAGATACTACAGAAATGCAAATCAAAACCACAATTAAACAAACAGGAAACTAAATGTTGAAGAGGATGTGAAGAAAAAGGAACACATTCACCATTGGTGGGAATGTAAAATGGTGGTCTCTGTGGAAGATAGTTTGGTGGAAAACTAAATATTGAGTTGCCCTATGACCCAGCAATTTTGCTACTCAGTATACATCAGAAGATCTTAAAGCAGGGACATGAAAGATATTTGCACACTGATGATCTTAGTGGCATTATTCACAATTGCCAAAAGATGGAAACATCCAAGTGTCCATCAACAGATTAGTGGATAAACAACATGTATAAATATACATAAGATGAATACCATACAGCAGTAAGAAGGAACGAGGTCCTGAAGCATACGACAACATGGATGAACCTTGAGGACATAATGCATAAGCCAGATGCAAAAGGACAGGTATTGTATGATTTTACAAATATGAACTGACTAGAATATATACTCAGAGTCTTAAAACGTAGAATATAGGGTACCTAGGCACAGACAGAAGCTAGAGAAGGGGGACTAGTTACCTTTTAACAAGGTTAAACTCAAATGTCCAGGAATGGATAAAGGTGAGGGTAGCTCATTGTTGGGATTATAATAGTACTACATTGTAGATGAATTTGGTTGAAAGTGGTTGTTTAGAGTTATGTATGTCACTGATTAACACTAAAAATATAAGTTCTTACGTGAACTAGTACAAATATACACTTGTACAAGGAGTTAATAAAAGAGGTATATGGGGAAAATTAACTACTACAACCTACAGACTATAGTTAACAGTAATGCCCTAATATTCTCTCATCAACAGTAACGTGTACCACACCAACACTAGGGGTCAATAATGGGATAAGGGATATGGGATATTCTGGGTTTTCTTTTGTTGCATCTATCTGATATTTTTCTTTTTAGAGCAATGAAAATGGTCTAAAATTGAGTGTGATGATGACTGCATAACTAGATGATAGTGCAATGTACTGTATATTTAGATAGAAGATATCATATGTAAATATATCTCAATAAAATCTGCAGATTCAAAACATACAAACAAAAAACACTAATGAAGCATGCCTTAATCAGAAAATGCTACAGTCCAGTCCCCAGTGGTCACCTCCCTATCTTGTGTCCGGGGCAGTCCTTCTTCCAAAAGGACTCTCCTGTCAGCTCCCACCTGACCTTGGCACCACCTTACTTTACTGGCACCACCCTACCTTCTTGGCACCACTAGTCCCCATGCTGGGACTTCCATAGAGCAGCATGTCTCCCATCAAGAGCCCCTATTGCCCTTTCACTGCTGGCAGGTGCAGGGGTGGGCACTTAGCCCATTTGGGTCAGACAGCCATTCAACTTGGGAAGTGGGGTCAGCCAAGGTCTCTGATTTAAAGCTTCCCTGAGGTTTCCTGTCATGGGGGTGAAAAAAAAAAAGCAGATGGAGAGATTCCAGTCTGTAATCAATAAGCTCAAGCTACCAGATGTGCTCAGAAGTCCACACTTACCCACATATATATAGTCTTTTCAAGCACATACACAACACTGACAGAAAACCATCCTTACCCTAGGTCTCAAAGTTGTCACAGAAGGTCCCAAAGGAATATTACAGTCTAAGTGACTCAACCAAAATGCAGTAAAATTTGAAGTTAATAACACAATAACCTCACAGCAAAACCAACTGAGGTCATCATAGTGAGAATGTGGCAAGAAACAAAATAACCAATATGGGAAACAACTACAAACATAACAGAGGTTAAAAACAAGGGTATTATGGGAAGCCATTTTCTCTTTCTTCCTGATGGTTCCCCGGGCAGGATCCAATTTCAGGCTCCTACCTGCTTTCTCCCTTTCGTTCTTCCACCTAACTTCCTCCACGCTTCATCTCTTTAATAAATCTATTAATCTTTGAAAAAAAAAAACACACACAATGACATATGAACAAATACATCCTGAAAGAGTTGAAAGTAACAATGAAATGGAAGAATTTCTAGGAAAAAGTAGTAATGACAAAATCAGTACAAGAGGAAAGTAAAAAGCCTGAATAACCATTAAGCACTAAGGAAATTTAAATAACTAAGGCTTTTCTCACCAAAAAGCCAAGGCACAGATAGTTTTACAAATGAGTTCTACTAAAAATTCTAAAGCTCAATGACTTCCATCTATATAAATTCTAGAACTTAAAAAAGTAGCAAAAGCTACCCAGCTCATTTTATGAGGAGGTATAATATCTAAAATTGAAAACTAACATATGGACAATTTACAAAAAGAAATATACAGGTCCATTTTGCTTATGAACAGCAATGCAAAAATCCAAAATACAATTATTAGGTGAGTTCAATGGGTTATATATATTATGGTCCAAGGCTGGGGGAGGAAAGAAAGAGTCAGAAGGACTGCTGAAACCTTGGGCACAAATTGAGCTGCTTCGAGTCCATCCAAGGGAACCAAAGATGGCTCCAAGTTGGGGCAAGGCCGTTGTCCTGCCCTCACAAGGAATCTCTCTCTGCCCTGGCACTCCACAAAATGAGTCTTGACATGGGCAGTGGTGTGTCTGTGGTGGGCCTGGTCAGTGGGGGCAGCAGTGCTGGTGGTGACAAAGCCTTTCCAGGACCCTGGTGGGCAGATGCCAGTGGATGGGGCTGATTCTAGCCATGGGTAAGAAAGGATCCTTTAGGGGACTCCCAGAAACATTAAGGGTAGGGATGAATGACAGCTGGAGCAAGAAGAGGTACTATGTACTCATGATAGCAATAGGATCACGGCCACTTTGGAATCTGAAACACATCTTTGCAGAGATATGGTGTGCTACCAGGGCAGGAGGGTAAGGGGTGGCGGTGCAATCCTAGGTGGGCCCTCAGCAGGCTACTTAATACAGATACGTGTTAGCACAACTAGGGGACTGACTGTGTTCTAAGTAACAGAGGCAGGTGGCTAGCAGCAGCGCAGGAGAGGCCCCTGCAGGAGAGGTCAGCAGGGATGGGTGGGGTGGGTTGATATGTATAGATCATGATTCAAGTAGAGTTTGTTCCAGGAATATAAGAAAATATTAATTTACACCAAGTTAACAGATGAAAGCAGAAAAATCACACAATTATATCAACTGATGAAAAAAAAGAATCTGAAATCCAATACTTAGTTATGAGCAAAAACAAAACAAAACCCCTTGCCAAGTAGGAATAGAAGAAAATTTTTAAATGCGGATTCATTCCCTTTAAAATGAGGAACAAAACAAGCACGCCCAAAATACTGGTATGGTTTAACATAGCACTGGCTCTCCTGGCCAATGCAAAAGGTAAGAAATGTGACTGGTAAGGACTGGAAGGAAAATATAAAACTCTTATTTGCAAATATCATCAGCCTCCTAGAGAAGAAAACAGAATTTAACAAATGATTGAAAGCAACAATGTTGCAAACTGCAAGATCAATTCTCAAAACCCAGTAACACTCCTGTATACCAGCAATAAATAGTTAAAACTACAAAAAAGATGATCACAAAGCAACAAAAATTAAAGCATCTAGGAATTAACTGATTAACATTCGAGAAAATTTTAAAACTTTAATAAAGACTGTAGAAGATAAGTGGAATAAAAAGAGACACATCTAAGTTTCTGGATAGGAAAACGTAATATAGAAAAGATGTTCGTTCTTATCACACTATCTATAAATTCCAAGCACTTCCAATGAAAGTTCCAGTGGGATTTTTGAGGAACTCCAATATAATCTAAAATTTAAGTGAAAGATTTACCCTATTACCCATGAATAGGAAGTGGACCTCTCAAAAGAATAGAGAGGAGACCTGCCCTACCAGGTATTGAGATATACTACAAAATCAAAGCTAAAGGAAGGAGTAGAGACTGGCAAACAAGAGAGATTCAGGGATGAGAACAGAGCTCACAAAAACCCATACTCCTCAACGGGCAAAGATTAGACTGTTTAGTAGATGATAATGGGAAATGACTCAGTATGGAGGCAAAAATAAAACAGTATACTTTCTAATGTTCACAAATGTGAACAATACACCACACAGTTCATAGGAGAAAATGTAAGGTAACCTGATAACTTGGGGTAGGGAAAACTTTTAAATAAAACTTCAAAGGCACAACCTTTAGGCAAAAACAAACAATCAAAAAGAATTTAATTACATTAAAACCTGACATCAAGTCGTTAACAAATGCAGGAGATAGAAGATATCTACAATGCAAAAAATCTACAAATATGGTCATATTTGACATACCCTAAGATAAACTTCCTTTTTTTTTTTTTGCACGGGCAGGCACTGGGAATTGAACCCAGGTCTCCGGCATCCAGCATGGCAGGCAAGAATTCTGCCTGCTGAGCCACCATGGCCCACCTAAGATAAGCTTTTAATGTAACATCTCTTTTTTTTTTGGCATGGGCAGGAACTGGGAATTGAACTCAGGTCTCCTGCATGGCAGGCAAGAACTCTGCCACTGAGCCATCGTGGCTCGCCCAAGATAAGCTTTTAAATAACACTTTCTCAACTCTAGATTTGGGATTCATCTTGGAATAGGTGCTTTCTTACAGCTGTCACAGGTACCTGCACAGGTGTGAATTCAGCCACAGATGCTCATTTCACAGCTCTGGTTGAGTCACATGCATTGTTGATACAATATATAGTGAGTTTAACCACTACTTAAAATGTCATTAAAAAGAATATCCTGAGAGTTGGTACTAATGCAGAAAACTACTACATAAGCAGAAGGGCATGAAAGAAAAGCAACAGGGCTTAATTTTGAAATCAGAGAAATAAACTACTGCTGGAGGAGGGACCGCAATTCCAGTCACTGGCAAATCAGAAAGTGTACATTTACTAGGCCTGAGAAAGCAGCAAAGGCACTAATAGATGAAGCTGTTCTGTTTGTTACTGAGACATGCATGAAAGGAATGGAATTTCAGGCTGGGCAAGAAAGCCTGAGGACCAAACCTCACTGGATGAAAGAACACCCAAATACTCAAGAAACATGCCATCACCCGTACTCCCCATGGCCTGCAGGGCATTATAATGAGGGAAAGTAGTCCACTCTAAGCCAAAGCATAACTCCCTAGAGGATAGGAAGAAACATCAGAAAACCCCAATCACTTTATTACTTCTGTCTTTTCCTTTCTATTTGAGTGATACATAAGTCTAAATGAGATCTTTAAACACTATAAAAAAATGTACAGAATAAGAAAAAAATCTGATATTGCCAGCATTCTATCTTTCTTAATGGTCCACAAATTAATGATGAATTTTACCAAAAAAAAAAAAACAACTATATATTCGATTTGTTTAAATTGAACATAAGGAATAACACAAGGAACACCATCAAATCAATTGGAAACAGCAACCCCAGTAGAAAATGGGTAAAGTTTCCAAGTAGACACTTTATAGAAGAAACCCAACAGGTCAACAGGAGTATGAAGACTTTCAAGCTTAGCAGTAATATCCAAACTCAAACCACAATAGGCTCACACTTTACACATACTTGAGTGACAAAGCATTATCAAGCTGGACCATGCCAGTATGGCCAGAAAGGACGGGTACAGGGGGGCTCTTCTTCCCAGCAGGAGGGGTGCCAGGTACAGCATCCTGAGAAGCACTTGGCAGACCAAGGACCTCCCTGCCTACCCCAGAACCTAAAAACCCCACCCTGATTCTCCAGCCCAGGGCCCAGGATGATCACAGGACCATGGAGCCAAGAAGGTAGAGAGTTCAGCAGCAGGTGGGAGAGGTGCAGTACGGAGAAGGTGAGACCTCTTGACAGTTTTCTGAGCATGCCAAGCAACAGGCACATCTTGCTGGAACACAAAGATAGACATTAAGCATGCCCGAGTGGGTGCCTATGGTGAGGGCAAGGAAATGAGAGAGAAAGACAGAAGGACAGGAGGGGGGAATATACATCTGACAGTCCCATGCATCTGCACACAGTGGTCCCAAGGACATCTCTGCTGCCCTTGATTTAGTTCTACAACCATTTCCTCTGACACCATAAGCCTATGATTTCTTCTTGTTTAAGCTACTTTAGGATAATTTACTCACCTACCCAAAAAGGAGGATTTATTACGCCCCATTATTCCACTCCCCCAATAGGGGTTGATTCACATGACATGCGCAAGGCACAGGCCTGCTGTGCCCTTCCAGGTCAGCCCTGGACCCACAGCTCCCACCCTACAGGCTGGCCATACAGAGCATGAAGACTCATGGGCCCAAGGCCCATTTAGGCCATGAGAGCCTGAACAATCCCAGCCCCTGGCACAGGCCTGGATGGGATGGGTGCTGATCAGTAACATGGCGATGGTGGGGGTGGGGGTGTCCCAAGGTGCAGCCTCACCTAGCCCGGCCACGCTGCTGTGGTTCTCCAGCATCACCTCCCTGTAGAGGGCTCTCTGGCCAGGGTCCAGACACTGCCACTCTTCCCGCGAGAAGTGCACGGCCACATCTCCAAACGTCACAGCCTCCTGAAAAAAACACACCCCAGTGCCGCACCGAGACCTGGTGCAGGCCTCATTCTGGCACCGCCGCAAGGCCTATCTCAGGCAAGGGTACCATAGGGTGAAGAAAATTGGTCCTGTTTTAACCCCTTTGGGGCTAAAATCCTGGGGTGGGCAGTCTGGGGACAGGGGAGCAACCCAGACCACGTCTGTGGCACAGACCCTCCCCACCTTAAGAGCCTCAGTTTGGTCTGGACAAGGGTAGGCTCAGTTTCTTAGGGACAGGAGCAAAAGGGTCATGCCTGCAGGGTCTAGCCCAGAGCCCAGTGGATGCCCAGAACCCCATCAGGCTTCCTACCATGAGACTGAATGGGCGTCCACGCGTTTTGGCCAGGACCTCTGTTGGTAGTTTTCAAAGAGAGGTCAGGGTGCTGGAGACCCTCAACTTCCAGTATAATTAACAGGTACCGTGCTCTCCACTCCCTTATCTGCAATTCCAGGTATTTTCTTCAAGGGACATGGTTTCGTTCAGCTTCCTGTGTGTGTCACTACACAAACATGTAAAGTTGCTACATGAGAGGCACTCAACCAAAGCAGGAGTGAACAAAAGGTCAAGAACCCTGCCTTCACAGAACACAGTCTGGTGAAGCAAAGGGTAAAATAATCACAGAAATGCAAATCTGCAACCATGAGTATGTTTCGGTACAAGAGATTATATCAGGAAAATGAGTTAGTGTGATGTGTCACCTCCCTGAGGATCTGCTCAGACCTAAAGGCTGTAAAGTAGCTAACAAGGCCAAGGTGGTGGAGGTGGGGAGGGTATTCCAGGCTATGGGAACAGCACCGCAAAGGGCCTGAGGTAGGGAGGACTCCTGTTGAATGGAACCAGTGGCTGGATGACAGGCAGCAAGGGAAGCAGGGAGTAACTGCAGGTTGGGGTAGAATGGAGCCACAATGATGGACTATAGGGAGGGTTGGGTACAGGAATTCCAGGAATCAAGAAGCTGCTGTTGGAGGACAACCAGAGATCCAGAAAAGCCCAGGAACTCCTCCCTTTACAGTTCTGAAACTCCAGTCTCCAGCCACAGTGCCCACGGCCCATCAGCAATTTGAAAGGGGCAGGGAGATTGCACCAGTTCCAGAGCTGCAAGTTGATACGGATCACCCACTTCAACTGAACCACTGGGCCCAATGGTTCCCTGGGAACGCCCTGCGAGGTCAGACTAAGGAGTAAGAGGGCTTCCTTGAAGACTTTAGGGCTCAGAAGGTGGCGCCTGCACCGGGCAATAGTGGGGCAGGCCCTGAGCAACAGCCAGAATTCAAAGACACAGGAATACGGGTGGAAATCGCCTATTCCACCCAAGGCACCGCCCTTTTTCCACCATCACAAATTCTAGGCCTTCAGGAAACAACAAATGAGGAAGAGATGACCCTAACTGGGGGTGACTACGCAGGAGAGCGACTGGGACGCTCCTGGGCAGATCTAGAAGAGAAGGTTCGACTGGTGCTCGACTAGCTAAGGACCGGAATCTGGGAGCCTGGCTTGCGTGTGGCAGGGGGCCTTGGCCATACGCCCCCGCCCAGCGCTGACCACCTCCAGTCGGCACTCAAGGTCTCTCCAGGCCGGCCCGAGACCACGGAAGGCCAAAGGGGAAGGGGCGGGAAGGGCGTCCTCGGGGCGGGGTGGGGGAGGCCTAGGGCGCAGTGAGGCTGAGAAGCCCGGGAGGCCGGCGGCCACTCGGCCCAAGTACTGGAGTTAAGTGGACAGATCAGGCTGCCACCGCGCGCGCCGCGCAGACTCACCCTCCCGGAGGAGCGCCAGAGGGTTGCAAACGTGTGACGGCTGCGGAAACGGGCCTCGGACGCCCGCCCCTGCCTCACGGACTTCCTGCCGCTCTAGGCCGCACGGAGGCTTGACCGTCTCTATGGTTCCCAATCCCGCCGCACGGGCACGAAGGACCCGGAAGGGCCGGAGCCTGTGGGCGTGGCCACCCCCGGAGCGGGGGCGGGGCCAGGTCCCGGGTAGCTGGATCCCGTCCTGCCTCTGCAGGAGCTGACGCCCCTTGTGCGGGTTGGGACCGCGGGGTGGCCCGGGTCGTCCGGAGGCGCAGGTTCCCCACACTGGACCGGATGCCTGACGTGGCACAAGCCGTCAGCTTTTCCGAATCAAAACACCTGTTGGGCACCTGCCAGGCTCCGGGGTGGCGGCGACAACCCCGCCCCGGTGGGGGACGCTCGAGGAGGGGGCGGCCACGCTGTCTGTCCAGCAGGTGTTTTCTTGGTGGGCGAGGCGGGAGGGGCGGGCGGCCCAACGAAGGGTCGTGGGGTGGGACACCGATGCAGAGCGGTGGGCTCCAGCACCTCTCAGGCCTTTCCCCGAAGTCAAGTGAAGGCTTTTCCTAGCAGTTTTACTTGAATGCTGGGCCATCTGTGCTGGGCGGTCTCCTTGGCACCCCCAGACTCATGCTCTGCCCTGCTTTTGGGGGAGAGACAGCGCTCCCTGTGGGCGGGTGGGCCTCTCCTGGGGGTGCCGGTGTCTACCCCCTCGGGGCTCATTTTGGGCGGCCCCAGCTCCCTGGGCCTCGCGAAAGCACGTCAGCTCTGGCTGCCTCAGCTCCCCCCACCCACCCACCCTGAGTTTCCCTTTGTTGGAGCGTCATCACCATCACCAGCCCGGTGCCCTGTGCTTATGCCTGGACCCTGGCCTGCCCATCACCCGCACATTTGATCGCTGGAGTGGCCGGAAAGTGCTCGGAGGGCGCTCGGAGTGCTGCGGGGCCGGGCGGGTCCCAGTTAAGCAGTGACCGGCTCAGGCTGTGGACGTCTGCCGCTCTCTAGTGCACCCCACACTAAAGGAGTCCCCTGCAGAGGCTGAGAAAGGAAGGCCCAGAAAGGGGAGGGGGGGGGGAGGGAAGTGGCAATGGTGTGTGTGTGTGTGAGAGAGCAGAGATCAGAGGAATAAGTGTGGTGTCAGCAGCTGGGGGACAGTAGGGGCGGCTCGAGTGAGGCAGGCCACTGAGGCTTGGGGTCTTTTAACTATCCCCAAGTCCCTTCTGGAGAAGTTGGAGCAAGTGGGAGTCTGTGACTTTGTGCCTAGGGCCTGCAGGGACCCAGTATCTTCCACTTCCACTTTCTATCCTACCTACCGGGCCATCTGCTCTGGGTCCCCCCAGATACTTGGGATCTCAGCTAAGAGCACAAGTCCACACTCTGTGAAACCTTCCTGCCAGAGCAGCCAGAGATGGGGTCATGCCACGTGTTGGCTAAGTTTCACTGGCCAGTCACAGGGTCTCCCTGGACCTTGGGATGGAGAGGAATTCCTGGCCTCCTCCTTGGAAGGTTGGGAAGCCCAATGAGATGAGTGAAATGGGAGGGCTCATCTATAGCAAAGCAGCTCTGGGCACTGTGGTTAGGACTGGCTCCTGCTGGTTCACTGGAATCACTGCAGGATGGGGGTGGGGAAATCATATAAACTGCTGAATGTGTCTCATCTACAGATTCCAATTACTGGTCTGGGGTGCAGCCTGGGCAGCAGAACTTTGAAAGGCTTTCTGGTGATTCTATGTGCAGCAAAATTTGAGACCAACTGCTGTGATGGAGACAGAAAAACGCCCAGTTTACTTCCTTACACCCAGCTTTGGGGGTCCTTGCCTGTTCAGTGGCACATGCCACATCCAGCTGTAAGGACCCAGGGAGTGGATAAA
>PVIY010023350.1:0-23990 GCA_004026745.1 Myrmecophaga tridactyla | reverse complement strand
GTGGTCTCTTACCCCAACCTTTGTGAGCTACCTGAGGTGTCTGGCACTGTAGGCCCACACCATCTGCTGGATGTAGGTCCAGTCCAGGTAGAAACCCTGCGCCCTGCAACCAACTGGGGGAGGGGAGTGCCTGGGTCAACCCTGATTGCAGACGCTGGAAAACTAAGTTTGAGAAGAGCAAAATTAAGAAAATGATTTACATGAAGCTCTCATCGATTTCACCCTGGGATTGTGAAATATGGCAATCTAATTTGTAGTCTAATCAAACCTCTTGCAGAACGACAAGCTTCCCAGTGATTGATTCTCATTTAACCTGCCACCAGCTTACCAGAATTAAAAGACGCTTTGATCATACAGGTTTTTCCCACAAATGCATGCCCTTGGCTGGGAAGGCTGTGATCCTGGGGATTTATTCCATTGGTCGTTGGATGTAGGAAGAACCAGGCTTTGGGATTACGGGGATTTTACTCTGCCTTCGGGGTCTAATTTACTGGTTGTGTGACCTTGGGCAAGCTCTTTAACAATCTCTATCTCTAGGGTCCCCAGACTTAAAAGGCCAAGTCACACAGGGTCTCCGGGATAGCTGGTGCGGGACAGGCCGGGGCGGGGAGCAGAGAAAGTGCCGCTTCTTCCGAAGACTGATGCGCCTTGTGTGCCCAGCTGTGCTTTTATATTCCCTTTGCGTCTTGGAATCCTGAGCCAGCCCTCAGGGCTGCACAACCAGCCTAGCGAGCGGGCTCACAACTCTGTACTGGGCCGGCCCGGGGAAGGGCTGGAGGTTGCTAGGCCAACTCGCAGTGCGCAGGCGCGACCCGAGCACCGCGGTCCTCCGGGCTCCTAGAGTGTCTCCGGAAGTGCTTCGGCGCGTCCCCGCAACTGCGGCTGCGTCGCGTCAGGGCCTGAGGCGCCTGGGGCGTAGTGTCCCAGTCCTCTGTGGATGCTTGGACTTGTCAATCTGCCCGCTGCTCCCGGTGCCGCCCGCCCTCTCCGGTGGGGCCCCGGCGACCGGGCCAGGTGAGCCGGCCTCCGCGAGCCGGTACCCTTCCCTCTGCAGGCCGCACGCCCCCAGCCGGCAGTTTTGGGTAGATCTGGGAGGTGAAGACCCCGACCCCAAATTACCTCACACCGCAGTCTAAGTGAGGGGTGGGTCAAAACCCAGGGAGCCCTGACGGAATCCTCCTCCCTCCCTCCCTCCCTCCCTCCCAAACAAAACAAAACTGTAATGAAGGCTGTGGCGATGACGGAGCACTTCTTAGAGATTGGAGGTTAAGACAAATGGGAAAGTTCCGGAGCATCAGATGGTCCTCTCCAAATGGCCCAAACTACAGTTGAGTTTGAGACTCGAAGTGTAGTTTGTCTTATGAGGGAGGTGAGAGCACCTTATTAAGTAAAGGGGAAAATGTTATCTCAAGCCGATTCATGTTCTGCCATCGTGGAAAGCGAAAGCCATAGAAAGGCAGTGTTGTCACTGTTTTGGTGTTTGCTTGTAGAACAGAGGTACTCAGGTGCCTTGCTGATAGGAAGACACTGTCTTAGTCCGGGTGCCCACAGAGCGTGTGTCCCACCTGTGCCACGGGAGCACAGTCATCATGTTATCCCTCAGCTGTGATTACCCAACTTGTTGATGGAGATCCACAATAAAAAGTTATGTTACCTTCTCTGAAATGCTAGTGATCAATGAAAGGGATCAGTAAGGGGTATGGCCTGTAAAATTTTTTCTGTTTGTTATATTTTTCTGTTGTCTTTTTATTTCTTTTTCTGAATTGATGCTAATGTTCTGGGAAATGCTCATGATGATGAATATGCAACTATGTGATGATATTGTGAATTGCTGAATGTATGTGTTGGGAATGTTTGTGTTTCTTGTAATTTTTTAATTAATAAAAAATTTTTTAAAAATTATGTTACCTTGCAAAGTACTTCATGCATATGTTTGATACCATGCATACCAATGCGTGTGTCTGTACATATGTATAAAACTAAAACATGTCTGTGTGGTATACTCGGTTGTTTTCTACTCTCTTCTGTTTTATTAGCGCAAAAACAATACTCAACCCATTTAGACTGATTTCATAATCCTTTATTGGGTCACACAGTTTGGAAATTGCTCCCCCAGAGTTCACTTCCTGACATCTCAGTTGCTTGAGCATGCTAGTGAATCAGTGGGCTCAGGAGGCAGTGCTACGGTTTAACAGCCAGGAGCTGTGCAGCTGGGTAGTGTAAGGGACCAGGAGCTTGACCCCAGCTGGGTGGAAAATCCCCCCCAGGCCCATGAAGAACACCCAGTAATGGGGCCAGGATGTGGAAATTACACATACATGTTTTTGCAAAAGATAAAAGCAGTTTTTTGCTTCTGTAGATAAGCTTGCTTGCTTACAGCTGCAAAACCAGGATGTGGTTCTGGGAAACTAATGCCTCTTCTCTGCTTTTGTGAATAAGCTTGCGGTTTCAGCCTTTATAAGCCCACCCTGCAAGCCCCACGGGGTTACGCTCTGAAACTTCCTTCTCAGGGATTTCTGTCTCTGGCCAGCTAATAAAGACACCAAATTGGCTTGCAGTTTTTGAATTTGTGGTCTCTGTTTCGGTGCGCCCCACAACATTTAGAGGCCCCAGTGAGATTGTCCCTGACGGGACATCTAGTGACCACAGGTCCTGGGGATCGCCTCCGGAACCGAGGTCCAGCCTAGGGGAAGGCCTTGGAGAGATGTTCCTCCTCCCCAGGCAAGTACCAGGGACCAGGCTGGTCCTACAGGACCCTCCGAAATTATACAAAATCTGGTATCTGGTGGAGTTGTCTGTTTCTGGAAACCTCACTGGTGAGTACAGGTCTGTTACTGGATCCAGTTGGGGACCTCTGGAAGGCTGGACACAGCATTACTTCCGAGGTCAGATCCCGGAGCAAGACGTTGCCCAGGGATTCTGGTTAGGAATCAATTAAGAATAAGGCTTTATGTGTCTTGGTTTAGTCTGTCCCTTCTCTCAACTGTTGGTCTCGTCGCATTCTGTGTCGTTCTTGTCATAATTGCTATGGGTCAGTCAAGTTCATCTGTCTGTACTCCCCTTCAATGTTTTTTGAAAAATTTTCAGGAATTTCAGCAGAAGGCCAGAGACTATGGAGCCCCTGTAAACACCTTCAGCTTGGAAAAATTCTGTTCATGGGAGTGGCCAACTTTTGGTTCTGGGTGGCCTCCTGAGGAACCACAGACCTATCTGTAGCATATAGAGTCCAAAGGACGATTTTTTGCCATCCAAGCCATCCTGACCAAATGCCCTATATACTAATTTGAATTGAAATTTTAACAGAAAAACCCAAGTGGTTACAGTCTTGCCTGGAGTCCCGAAAAGGAAGACCCCCCCAAAACCAAAATGGCCCTTGTACTGAAGAGCTCTCAGAAAAAAAACTAATGGGGTCCCAGTATTGACGGGACCACCGGAGAATCCATTCTTAATGGACCCTCCCCCATATCCAACAGCCCCTTCGCCTCCCGCCCCCCCAAGACCAGAGGGGAGAAACAGACAAGAGGCAGCAATCAGCCCCTCTGATAGCCAGGAGGTGACCTTCAGTCCCCCCCATACCAGAAGTGGCTCTGCTTACCACTCTTCTGGTTCACAATCACTGGATTCTTCTGGGGCGCCAATTTTACCCTTGAGGCAAGTTAGCCCTGGCTGGGGGGACGACCGCCCACCTTTCATGGTCTATGTCCCCTTTTCCTCTAGCGACCTGTATAACTGGAGAAAACAGAACACCTCTTTCTCTGAAAAACCCTAAGTCCTCATCTCCCTCTTGGAGACTGTCTTTTTTACCCATGAGCCCATGTGGGATGACTGCCAACAACTCCTTCAGGCCCTTTTCACCTCCAAAGAATGAGACCTAGTTGGGCGAGAAGCGAGGAAATTAATCTTGGACTCAATGGACAGCCTACTACCAAGCCAACTTTATTGGAGACTATGTTCTCCTCCACCCGTCCCAGATGGGACCCCAACACTGGTGGAGGTAAGGAGGCTCTCGATCAGTATCACCAGACTTTGCTCCGGGGAATACGAGCGGCGGCCAGGAAGCCAACCAACCTGTCTTGGGTAAGCGAAACCATACAGAAGCTGGACGAATTCCTGGCCACTTTCCTTGAACGCCTCCTTGAGGCATACTGCTTGTACACCTCCATTGATCCAGAAGTGCCTGAAAACAAGCGAGCTATAAATATAGCATTTATTACCCAGTCGGCCCCAGACATAAGGAAAAAATTACAGAAATTAGAAGGATTTGAGGGAAAGGTGCTGTCCAAGCTGATAGAGATTGCCCAGAAAACCTTCAATAACAGAGATGACCTCGGGACCATGCAGTCCAAGAAAACAGCTAGAATTTTGGTATCTGCAATAGCTGAACAGGAGAAGCAGAAAGGCAGATGGGAGACCGTTAAGGAAAGGAGGGGAAACCAAGGAAGGAAATTGGGCCTAGGTGCCAACCAATGCACCTAGTACAAAGGGAACGGATATTAGGAAAATGAATGCCCTAAAAGAGGACTTAAAGGACTAAAACCAGCCCCTGTTCTGGTTGAGGAGGCAAATTGATGGGGCCGGGGGTCCATTCCGTTGAGCACCCGGGAGCCCAGGGTCACCTTAGAAATTGGGGGCAAGCCTATAAAATTTCTTGTGGATACTGGGGTGACCTTCTCTGTCCTCCAGCAGGCAGAAGGGCCCATATTTAAGGGAAAATACCCCTACAGGGAGCAATGGGAAAGACAAAGTCTTACCCATTGTCAAAGACTAGGATCACTAACCTTGGGGAAGGAACTGTCACCCACTCATTTCTTATGATGCCAGAATGTCTGTACCCCCTTTTGGGAAGGGACCTTCTCCAAAAATTACAGGCCATCATCTCTTTCAAAAATGATTCGGCCGAGCTCTCCTTCAATACCAACCCTTTGGCAATCCTCCTCACTTGCCCCTTTTCGGAAGAGTATTTACTTGCTGCAGAGGTGGCACTGCCGACCCCAAGCACCTACCTGCAGGAATTTAAGGAGAAAATACCAGGTATATGGGCAGAGACTACCCTACCAGGATTAGCCACCCACCGGCCCCCCATGGATGCCCAGCTGACTAGCACCACCACACAGATCAGAGTCCGACAATGCGCAATAAGCTTACAGGCTAAAAGAGGCATTGCAGTCTATATCAAAAGACTCTGGGAAGCAGGCATTCTAGTCCCCTGCCATTTGGCCTGGAACACCCCTCTCCTCCCGGTCCAGAAACTTGGGACTGACGCCTTCCGGCCAGTACAAGATCTCCAAGAGGTAAACAAAAGAACTGAAACCATTCACCCCACTGTGCATAACACGTATACGCTCTTGAGCCTGTTACCTCCCAGCCAGCAGGTCTACATGTTCTGGACTTGAAGGACGCCTTCTTCTCGCTTCCCATGGCCGTGGTAAGTTAATCCATCTTTGCTTTTGAATGGACTGACCCAGAAGGGGGGTTCTCTGGACAGCTAACCTGAACTTGATTGCCGCAGGGTTTCAAAAATTCTCCTACCCTGTTCAGTGAGGACTTAAGCCAGGATCTGGCTTGTTTTAGACAAGAGCATCCAAAGATAACCCTCCTACAATATGTGGATAACCTCTTACTGGCAGCTAATAACCTGTCAGACTGCAAAAAGGCAACTGAAGACTTGTTACAGGAATTAGCCCAGTTGGGCTCTCGGGTCTCTGCCACAAAGGCCCAACTCTGCACCAGTTCAGCAACATACTTAGGGTATAAATTAGAAGGGGGAAAAAGAGCTCTGCCTTCTAATAGAATTGAAGCTATACTAAGGATACCCCAACCAAAAACGAAAAGGCAGATACAGGAGTTCTTAGGAACAGTTGAATATTGCCAGCTCTGCATTCCCGGGTTTGTGGAAATAGCAAGCTCCCTGTACACTAGCACAGGGGGTAAGGAGGAAACTCTAACCTGAACTGAAACTGAGCAAAAGGCTTTTAAAATGCTGAAACAGGTGCTTGTAAGTGCGCCTGCCTTAACCTTGCCTGATCTGTCAAAACCCTTTCAACTGCCTGTTGCTGAGGCCCGGGGGATAGCAAAGGGAGTCCTAACCCAAATATTAGGACCATGGAAAAGGCTGGTTGCCTACCTGTCTAAGAGGCTAGACTGTGTAGCAGCCGGATGGCCAAACTGCCTCTGGGCCATTGCCGCCACCGTTATTTTGGTTAAAGAAGCATCCAAATTAACTCTGGGGCAGGACTTACACATAGTGGCCCACATTCAGTAGAAACATTACTAAAAAGCCTGCCCAAAAGATGGCTCTCAAATGCCCGGATAACCCAGTATCAAGTACTGCTACTAGATCCCCTGAGAATCCGCTTCCTGAAAGCGACGGCCCTTAACCCCGCCACCTTACTCCCGGATGATGACCCGTCCAAGCCCATCCCCGACTGCCACGAGGTCCTGGAATCCCTCACACACCTGAGGGCTGACCTCACCAACACCCCCTGGCCAAATCCTGATGAAGAATTATATGCAGACGGGAGCAGTTAACGTCTGGGAAGGAATCAGGTGTGCGGGGGCAGCAGTGATGACTGTGGACCGGGTCATCTGGGCTCAGGCCCTAGGACATGGGACTTCAGCCCAAAAGGCTGAACTGATAGCTCTGACCCAGGCTCTGAGGTGGGGAAAGGGGAAGGTTGTCAGCATCTGAATGGACAGCAGATATGCCTTTGCAACTGTGCATGTCCATGGGGCACTATGTCAGGAGCAGGGACTTTTAACATCAGGAGGCAAGGAAATAAAAAAATATACCAGAAATACTCACCTTACTAAAGGCTATCTGGCTGCCGAAAAGGGCAGCAGTTATACATTGCAAAGGGCATCAGGCTGCCAAAACTCAAATCACCAAAGGAAATGCCCTGGCTGATAAAATGGCAAAAGAGGTTGCCCAAAAAGCAGTGGGGACCTCAGATACTTCCTGTTTTACAGAGACGGGTACTGCCGAGCCCTCCAAATTATACCGGGGAAGAAATTAAACTGGGCGAATCTCTGGGCACTAGAACAGATCCAGATGGTTGGAAAATTCTCCCAGATGGGAGAATCCTGGTGCCAGAACACCTAGGGCACAGTTTGGTTGCCCAGGTTCACTGAAGTACACACCTGGGCAGTATGAAACTAACTGAACTCTTAACAGAGAGATTACTACATTCCCCGACTGCAACAACAAGTCTGGCAGGTATCATCCAGATGCCACATCTGCACTCAGGTAAATTCTGGCCAAGGGAAGAGGATGCCCCAAGGAACCAGGCTGAGGGGACAAGCCCCAGGAGAACAGTGGGAAATAGACTTCATGGAAATATTACCTGGTCCGTATGGATACAAATACCTGCTGGTTTTCATCGACACCTTCTCCGGATGGACTGAGGCATTTCCTACCAGAACCGAGAGAGAACAAATAGTAGTAAAAAAACTAGTTTTTGAAATTGTCCCCCAATTTGGCCTCCTAACTGCAATGGGGTCCGACAATGGGCTGGCATTCATCACCCAAATTGCCCAATTGTTAGCAAAAATATTAAATATCAAATAGAAATTACATTGTATTTACAGGCCACAGAGTTTGGGACAAGTTGAGAGAATGAATAAAACAATAAAAGAAACTTTAAATAAACTAAAGCTCAAGACTGGCGAAAACTGGGTGAGTCTTCTTCCATTTGCCCTCCTAAGAACTAGATGTACTCCCTATGTTAAGGGAATTACCCCATATGAAATCATGTTTGGGTGACCACCCCCACTAATTCCTAAATTGTGGGAAGAGAAAATAGCTAAATTAAATAACCATTCTCTTCTAAAATCATTACAGGCCCTGCAATCTGCCACCCAGCACACCCAGGAACTGGTGAAGGCAGCCCATCTGGGACCAACAAATCCTGCCCCTAACAAAGATCTATTTCAGGTGCAGCCCGGAGACCTGGTCTGGATTAAAAAAACTTCAGTCAACCACCTTGAAAGCCTGGTAGATGGGACCCCTAATTCTCATAGTATTAAGCTTAATATTTGGACCCTGTATAATAAACTGACTGGCAGCATATATTAAAAAAAATACAAGCAATAACATTACTGGTCTTGCGAACCCACTATCACCACATCCCCGCACAAGAACAAGATCCAGAAACAATGATTTGATTCTTTCCTAAAAACCAGTGGGGAATGTAAGGGACCAGAAGCTCGACCCCAGCTGGGTGGAAAGTCTCCCCCAGGCCCAAGAAGAACACCCTGTAATGGGGCCAGGATGTAGGAATTACACATACATGTTTTTGCAAAAGCTAATACCACTTTTTTGCTTCTGTAGATCAGTTTACAGCTTACAGCTGTAAAAACCAGGATGTGGTTCTGGGAAACTAACCCCACTTCTCTGCTTCTGTGAATAAGCTTGCAATTTCAGCCTTTATAAGCCCACCCTGCAAGCCCCAGGGGGCTGCTCTCTGAATCTTCCTTCTCGGGGATTTCTGAGGCAGTCACCGGCTGGCTAATAATGACTCCAATTGGCTTGCAGTTTTTGAATTTGTGGTCTCTCCTTCAGTACGCCCCACAACAGATAGCTCTTAGATCTCTTAATATTCTGATTTCTGCCTTGATAAATTAAGGTCACAAGGCCAGATCCTGCCAGCTTTCAGACTACCTGGGAGGGCAGTTTGTGACTTTCAAATGTGGTACAAACATAAGGGGATAATGTTCTCTAGTTTTATTACATGAAGGAGGAGGGAAACCAGTTTCAAAGTAGGCAAACTGGGATCACCAAAGTCTGTAAAGTGACAGAGAAAACTTCCCACATTCTCAACATATGTGAACCCAATGTCACATTATGGGCACCAGTACTTAGGAAGTGTCTTTCTGTCAACATCTGGGTACCATCTGTCCTTAGAAATCTGTAGTAGAAAAAGGTTGTTCTGAGTTTGTACACATGGCAAAACCTCAACTTAGCACCTCTTAGAAACTTTTTTTCTAGTTCTTTCCTGTCAGTTCTTTTGCTGAAATAAGAGCCTTTCTATCTGCCATCCACAGGGCCCTGCCCTAATACTCGGCAGCTTTCCCTCTTTACCAGAACAATGCCTGTTTCTTTGGTGACTGTTTCACAGATTCTCTCTTACTGAAAAGCCTCCAGCCATTTCAGCTTCTTCCAGTTCTGCTCTTTGTAGCTGCAGCTACAAACATTTAGGGAAAGTGCATTGGCCATGGGGAAGAGCCTTGAAAACAACCTTTCCTGTATCAGACTCACATTTGTGTGGAAACAAAAAACCCAACACATCAAGAGGTAGAATGGACATCTGCAGGAGATGTTACAGGGGAAAGGCAGGGATATAGCATATGAAAGCCCATCTCGGTCTTCAGGGTGTCTGGTAGGGTGGGTGGCCCTGCTAAGGGGGCTTCTGATCCATCCCTTCCTTGGGCAGGCACTGGATGACAAGGAGGGGCAATCTAGGCTGTCATCCAGAGGAAAGTGGACCCTTAGGTAATTTCTCATGAGATTTTAATGCTCAGACTCTGTTCCTATGAATACAGGTGTTTTGTTGTTGTCGTTTTGTTTTTAAAATACAATTTTATTGATATATAGTTACATACCATGTAATCATACAAAGTGTACAATCAATGCTTCACAGTATCATCATATAGCTGGGCATTCATGATCACAATAGACTTTTTCTTATTCATGAAAAGTAACATATATACAAAAAAGCAATAAATTTCAAAGCACATCAAACAATTAGCTGCAGAACAGATTTCAGAGTTTAGTACAGGGTACAATTCCATAATTTTAGGTTTTTACTTCTAGCTGCTCTAAGATAGTAGAGACTAAAAGAGTATCAATATAATGATTCAGCAATCATACTCATTTGTTAAACCCTAACTTCTCTGTCTAACTCCATCATCTCCTTTAATCTTTCTTCCACTCTTCAGGGGTATTTGAGCAGAAAATGTAATTTTTTAAATTAATTTTTTATTATCAAACCAAAACAATATAAAAAACATGAACATTCTTAACATACAAACATTCCATGCATGGTATACAATCAATGACTCATAATATCATCACATAGTAGTATATTCATCACCATGATCATTTGCATCACTCCAGAGAAGGAAGTAAAAAGAAAAAAGAAAAAACTCATACATGACACACCCCTTACCCTTCCCTCTCATTGACCCCTAGTATTTTCATCTACTTAATATATTTTAACTTTTGTTCCCCCTAATTTTTTTTCTATATCCCTTACCACTCCCTTTCATTGTTCACTAGTATTTCAATCTACTCAATTTATTTTAACATTTGTTCCCCCTATTTATTTATTTTAATCCATATTTTTTACTCATCTGTCAATATTGTAGATAAAATGAGCATCAGACACAAGGTTTTCACAATCACATAGTCACATTGTGAAAGCTATATCATTATACATTCATCTTTAAGAAACATGGCTGCTGGACACAGCTCTACAGTTTCAGGCACTTCCCTCTAGCCTCTCTAATACACCTTAAACTAAAAAGTGGATATCTATAAAATGCATAAGAATAGCCTCCAGGATAAATTCTCAACTCTGTTTGAAATCTCTCAGCCACTGTACTTTATTTTGTCTCATTTCTCTCTTCCCCCTTTCAGTCAAGAAGGTTTTCTCAATCCCTTGATGCTGACTCCTAGTTCATTCTAGGATACCTGTCCCACATTGCCAAAGAGGTTTATACCCCAGGGAGTCATGTCCCACATAGAGAGGGAGAGGGCAATGAGTTTGCTTGTTGTGTTGGCTGAGAGAGTGATAGGCCACATCTGAGCAACAAAAGAGGTTCTCTGGGGGTGACACTTAGGCATAATTTTAAGTAGGCTTAGTCTATCCTTTGCAGGGATAAGTTTCATGTGAACAAACCCCAAGATTGAGGGCTCGGCCTATTGCTTTGGTTGTCCCCACTGCTTGCGAGAATATCAGGAATTCTCCAAATGGGAAAGTTGAATTTTCCCCCTTTCTCACTGTTTCCCCAAGGGGACTTTGCAAATACTTTTTTTTGTTTGTTTCCAATTTATTTATTTGTTTGTTTGTTTGTTTGTTTGTTTATTAAACATAATGACATACAAACTCAAACATTTTTACTATATGATCATTCCATTCTTGTCATATAATCAATAACTTACAATATCATCACATAGTTGTATATTCATCATCATGATAATTTCTTAGAATATTTGCATCAATTCAGAAAAAGAAAATGGAAAAATTCATACATACCATATCATTATCCCTCCTGTGGTAGTTAGATTCCCAGGTGTCAATTTGGCCAGATGAAGGTGCCCAGTTCTATTGCTGTGGACACGAGCCAATGGCATGTGAACCTCATCTGCTGCTGATTACATCTGCAATTAGCTAGGAAGTGTGCCTGCTGCAATGAATGATGTTTGATTTAATTGGCTGGTGCTTAAATGAAAGACTCAACGTAGCACAGCCCAAGCAGCTCAGCATACCTCATCTCAGCACTCACTGCTCAGCCCAGGCCTTTGGGGATGCAAAAAGGAATCACCCCAGGGAAAGTTACTGGAACCCAGAGGCCTGGAGAGAAGTCCAGCAGAGACCACCCTGTGCCTTCCCACATAAGAAAGAACCTCAGTTGAAAATTAACTGCCTTTCCTCTGAAGAACTATATGTTAACTAAATAAATCCCCTTTTATTGAAAGCCAGTCCATCTCTTGTGTGTTGCATTCCAGCAACTAGCAAACTAGAACACAACCACATAAAAACTCAAGCATTCTTACCATATGATCATTCCATTATTGTTATATAATCAATAACTCACAATATCATCACATAGTTGTGTATTCATCATAATGATCATTTCTTAGAACATTTGCATCAATTCAGAAAAAGAAATAAAAAGAAAACAGAAGAAATTCATGCATACCATACCCCTTATCCCTCCCTTTCATTGATCACTAGCATTTCAACCTACAAAATTTATTTTAACATTTGTTTCCCCTTATTATTTATTTATTTTTAATCCATATGTTTTACTTGTCTGTCAGTAAGGTAGATAAAAGGAGCATCAGACACAAGGTTTTCACAATCACACAGTCACATTGTGAAAGCCATATCATTATACAATCATCTTCAAGAGACATGGCTACTGGAACACAGCTCTACATTTTCAGGCAATTTCCTCCAGCCTCTCCATTACATCTTGACAAGCAAGATGATATCCATTGAATGTGTAAGAATAACCTCCAGGATAACCTCTCAACTCTGTTTGGAATCTCTCAGCCATTGACACTTTATTTTGTCTCATTTCCCCCTTCCCTCTTTTGATTGAGAAGATTTTTCAATCCCTTGATGCTGAGTCTCAGCTCATTCTAGGATTTCTGTCATGTCCCACATAGACAAGGGAGAGCAGTGAGTTTGTTTGTTGTGGTGGCTGGAGAGAGAGGCCACATCTGAGCAACAAAAGAGTCTCTCCTGGGGGTAACCCTTAGGCCTAATTTCAAGTAGGCTTGACCTATCCTTTGTGGGGTTAAGTTTCATATGAACAAACCCCAAGATTGGGGGCTCAGCCCATTGCTTTGGTTGTTCCCACTGCTTGTGAGAATATCAGGAATTCTCCACATGGGGAAGTTGAATTTTCCCCCTTTCTTACCATTCTCCCAAGGGGAATTTACAAATACCCTCCTATTCACTGTTCAAATCACTCAGGGATTCATCGGGGCATCACTCTGGACAAACCAACAAAATCTCATGCCCTACTCAAGGTTCCATGTACTTATGGTGTTCAATTAAACTGTCTACATAAGTTATATTAGGAAATGCACTAGCCAAAATATAAATTTTGTACCAAATAAAAACTTTTTGCTTTAATCTCACACATAAGTTAAAGTTTTAAAATATTAATTACTATCTATTTTCAACAAACTGCAGTAATGACATTCCTATGTTCTTCCTCATGCAAAAACATTTTTTAATTTGTACATTTAGTCACTATCATTGGATGCTCTAGGCATTCCTAGATTATACATTCTCAGTCTTTATCATCTATCTTTCTTTCTGACTTCGTTTGTGCCCCCAGCCCTCCTCCCTTTATCATTCTCACATTCGGCTTCATTCAGTGTTTTAATATAATTGTATTACAGTTAGATCATATTGTGCCATCCATTTCTGAGTTTTACAATCAGTCCTGTTGCACAATCTGCATCCCTTCAGCTCCAATTACCCAATACCTTACCCTATTTCTATTTCCTGATGGTTTCTGTTGCCAATGAAATTCTCCAAGTTTATTCACTAATGTCAGTTCATATCAGTGAGACCACGAAGTATGTGTGCTTTTGTTTCTGGCTAATCTCGCTCAGCATAAAGTCTTTAAGATCCACCCATATTGTTACATACTTCATAACTCTATTCTGTCTTATGGCTGCATAATATTCCATCATATGTATATATCACAGTTTGTTTAGCCACTCATCTGTTGATGGACATTTGGGCTGTTTCCATCTCTTTGCAATTGTAAATAATGCTGCTATAAACACTGATGTGCAAATGTCCATTTGTGTCCTTGCCCTCATGTCCTCTGAGTAGATACCTAACAATGGTATCACTGGGTCATATGGAAAATCTATACTTAGCTTCCTGAGGAATTGCCAAACTGCCTTCCACAGCAGTTGTACCATTTGACATTCCCACCAACAGTGGATAAATGTGTCTTTTTCTACGCATCCTCTCCAACACTTATCATTTTCTGTTTTATTGATAATGGACATTCTGTTGGGTGTGAGATCATATCTCATTGTGGTTTTGATTTCATTTCCCTAATAGTTAGAGATGTTGGGCATCTTTTCATGTGCCTCTTAGCCATTTGTATTTCCTCTTCTGAGAAGTGTCTGTTCAAGTCTTTTGTCCATTTTGTAATTGGGTTGTTTGTCTTTTTGTTGTTGAGTTGAACAATCTTTTTATATATTCTGGATACTAGACCTTTATCTGATATATCATTTCCAAATATTATCTCCCATTGTGTAGGCTGTCTTTTTGCTTTCTTGACAAAGTTCTTCGATGCACAAAAGTATTTAATTTTGAGGAGTTCCCATTTATCTAATTCTTTCTTCAATGCTTGTTCTTTGGGTGTAAGATCCAGGAAACTGCCTCCTTTGCCTATCAAAGATCAATTGTCCATAGATAAGAAGGTCTATATCCGAACACTCTATTTGATTCCCTTGGTCAGAATATCTGTCTTTATGCTAGTATCATGCTGTTTTGACCACTGTAGCTTCATAATACACCTTAATCAGGTAGTGAGAGATCTCTGACTTCGTTTTTCTTTCATAGGATACTTTTAGCTATTTGGGGCACCCTGCCTTTCCAGATAAATTTGGTTATTGGTTTTCTATTTCTGAAAAGTAAGGTTTTGGGATTTTAATTGGTATTGTATTGAATCTGTAAATCAATTTAGATAGAATTGACATCTTAACTATATTTAGTCTTCCAATCCATGAACACACTATGCCCTTCCATTTATTTAGGTCTTCTGCAATTTCTTTTAGCAATTTCTTGTAGTTTTCTTTGTATAGGTCTTTTGTATTCTTACTTAAGTTTATTCTTAAGTATTTTATTCTTTTGGTTGCAATTGTAAATGGAATTTTTTCTTGATTTCCCCCTCACATTGCTCATTTCTAATGTATAGAAACACTACAGGTTTTTAAGTGTTGATCTTGTAACCTGTAACTTTGCTGTACTCATTTATTAGCTCTAGTAGTTTCGCTATGGATATTTCGGGGTTTTCAACATATAGTATCATATCCTGCAAACAGTGAAAGTTTTACTCTTCCTTTCCAATTTTGATACCTTGTATTTCTTTTTCTCATCTAATTGCTCTGGCTAGAACTTCCAACACAATGTTGAATAACAATGGTGATAGTGGACATCCTTATCTTGTTCCTGATCTTAGGGGAAATTTTTCAGTTTTTCCCTATCGAGGATGATATTAGCTGTGGGTTTTTCATATATTCCCTTTATCAGGTTGAGGAAGTTCCCATCTATTCCCATCCTTTGAAGTGTTTTCAACAAGAAAGGATGTTGAATTTTGTCAAATGTTGTTTCTCCATCAATCAAGATCATCATGTGGTTTTTCTGCTTTGATTTGTTGATATGGTGTATTACATTAATTGATTTTCTTATGTTGAGGTATCCTGGCATACCTGGGATGAATCCTCGTTGGTCATGGTGTATAATTTTTTTAATGTGCTGCTAGATTCGATTTGTAAGAATTTTGTTGAGGATTTTTGCATCTATATTCATTAGAGATTGGTCTGTAATTTTCTTTTTTTTTGTAATATCTTTGTCTGGGTTTGGTATGAGGGTGATGTTGGCGTCATAGAATGAGTTAGGTAGCCTTCCCTCCTCTTCAATTTTTTTGAAGAATTTGAACAGGATTGATGCTAATTCTTTCTTGAAAGTTTGGCAGAATTCACACGTGAAGCCATCTGGTCCTGGACTTTTCTTTTTGGGGGAGCTTCTTAATGACTAATTCAATTTCTTTTCTTGTGATTGGTTTGTTGAGGTCCTCTATCTCTTCTCGAGTCAATGTTGGTTGTTATGCCTTTCTAGGCAGTTGTCCATTTCATCTACATTGTCTAGTTTATTAGCATAAAGTTGTTCATTACATCCTCTCATTACCTCCTTTATTTCTGCAGCGTCAATGGTTATGTGTACTCTTCCATTCTGATTTTATTTATTTGCATCCTGCCTCTTCTTTTTATCAACCTTGCTAAGTGTCCATCAATCTTATTGATTTTCTCATAGAACCAGCTTCTGGTTTTGTTGATTTTCTCTATTGTTTTCGTGTTCTCAATTTCATTTATTTCTGTTCTAATCTCCGTTATTTCTTTCCTTTTGCTTGCTTTGGGGTTAGTTTGCTGTTCTTTCTCTAGTTCTTCCATGTGAACAGTTAAATCCTCGATTTTTGTTCTTTCTTCTTTTTTGATATAGGCTGTTCTAATTTGCTAGCTGCCAGAATGCAATAGACCAGAAATGGAATGGCTTTTAAAAGGGGAGATTTAATAAGTTGCAAGTTATAGTTTTTAGGCCATGGATATGTCCCGATTAATACAAGTCAATAGAAATGTCCAATCTGAGGCATCAAGGAAAGATACCTTGGTTCAAGAAGGCTGATGAAGTTCATTGTTTTTCTCTCAAGTGGAAAGACACATGGCAAACACAGTCAGGGTTTCTGTCTTGGCTGGAATGACACATGGTGAATATGCTTCATCTGCTGGCTTCCTGGCTTCCAGTTTCATGAAACTCCTTGGGAAGCATTTTCCTTCTTCATCTCCAAAGGTAACTGGCTGGTGGATTCTCTGCTTCTTGTGGCTATGTTGTTCTGCTGTCTCTGAATCTCTGCTTTCTTCAAAATGTTTCCTCCTTTATAGGATTCCAGTAAACTAATCAAGACCCACCTAGGAGACATGTCTCCATCTAATCCAGCTCAACAACCATTCTTGATTGAGTGACATCTCCAGGAAGATGATCTCGTTAAAATTTCAAACATACAGTAGTGAATAGGGATTAGAAGAAACGGCTGCCTTTACAAAATGGGGTTAGGATTAAAACATGCCTTTTCTATGGTACATATATCATTTCAAACTGGCACATAGGCATTTAGGGCAATAAATTTCCCTCTTAGCACCGCCTTTGCTGCATCTCATAAATTTTGATATGTTGTGTTTTCATTTTCATTTGCCTCGAGATATTTACTGATTTATCTTGTAATTTCTTCCTTGACCCATGAGTTGTTTAAGAGTGTGTTGTTGAGCCTCCATATATTTTTGAATTTTCTGGCTCTCTACTTATTACTGATTTCCAAATTCATTCCTTTAAGATCTGAGAAAGTGTTTTGTATGATTTCAATCTTTTTAAATTTATTGAGACTTTCTTTGTGACCCAGCATATGGTCTATCCTTGGGAATGATCCATAAGCACATGAGGAAAAGTTATATCCTACTGTTGTGGGGGTAATGTTCTATAAACATCTGTTAAGTCTAGTTCATTTATTGTATTATTGAAATTCTCTGTTTCTTTATTGATCCTCTGTTTAGATGTTCTGTTCATTGATGAGAGCAGGAAATTGAAGTCTCCAACTATTATGGTAGATGTGTCTATTTCTCTTTTCAGTGTTTGCCTCATGTATTTTGGAGCACTCTAGCTTGGTGCATAAATATTTGATTGTTATGTTTTCTTGTTGAATTGTTTCTTTTATTAATACATAGTATCCTTCTTTGTCCCTTTTAATTGTTTTACATTTGAAGTCTATTTTGTTGGATATTAGTATAGCTACTCCTGCTCTTTTCTGATTGTTGTTTGCATGAAATATCTTTTCCCACCCTTTCACTTTCAACCTATGCTTATCCTTGGGTCTAAGATGCATCTCCTGCAGATAGCATAAAGATGGGCTGTGTTTTTTAATCCATTCTGCCAATCTATGTCTTTTGATTAGGAAGTTTAATCCATTAACATTTAGTGTTCTTACTGTCAGGGAAGTACTGTCTTCTATCATTTTGCCTTTTGGATTTTATATGTCATACTAATTTTTCTTCTTTTTGCCTTTACTGATAGTCTTCATTTCTACACTTTTCTCCACAGCTCTCTCTCTCCTGTCTTTTCCTATCTGTCTCTAGTGGTCCCTTTAGTATTTTTTAAACATTTTTTATTGTATAGTATAGCATATATAAAAAGCAAAGAAATAAAAAAGGAATAGTTTTCAAAGCACTCTTCAAAAAGTGGTTACAGAATAGATCCCAGAGTTTGTCATGGGCTACCTTACATTCTCTCATATTTTTCCTTCTAGCAGCTCCAGAATATAAGAGACTAGAGGGCTTAAATACTTTTTATCATCACAATCAATTTTTTTCCTTCTTTTTTTGTGAACAATGACATATATACAAGAAAGCTATAAATTTCAAAGCACAGCACCACAATTAGTTGTAGCATGTATTTCAGACTTTGACATGAGTTACAATTTCATAATTTTAGGTTTTTACTTCTAGATGCTCTAAAATACTGGAGACTAAAAGAGATATCAGTTTAATGATTCAGCATTCATATTCATTTGTGAAGTCTTATCTTCTATGTATAATTCCACCATCACCTTTCACTTTTCCATATGTCACTTTGGGATTGTTTAGGCTATGGGAATTCTAAATTTGTTATATTGGAAGGGTCTGTCACTAATATGAGGTAGGGAGATGGAACTATCTGATGTTCTGGAGAGGCTGGCCTAGGTTTCAGGATTTATCTGGACCAGGGACCCATCTGGAGGTTGTAGGTTTCTGGAAAGTTACTCTAGTGCCTGGAACCCTTGTGGAATCTTAATATTGCTCTAGGTGTTCTTTAGGATTGGCTGGAATGGTCCTGGTAGGGGGTTGGCAGTTATGATAGGTAGCAAGGTCTACCTGATGCTGGCATAAGAGTGGCCTCCAGAGTTGCCTCCAGAGTTGCCTCCAGAGTTGCCTCTAGACTCTATTTGAACTCTCTCTGCCACTGATACCTTATTAATTACACTTCTTTTCCCCCTTTTGGTCAGGATGTAATTGTTGATCTCCCTTTAGTATTTCTTAAGAGCCAGTCTCTTGGTCACAAATTCTGTCAGTGATTTTTTGCATGAATATGTTTTAATTTCCCCCTCATTTTTGAAGGACAATTTTGCTGGATATAGAATTCTTGGTTGGCAGTTTTTCTCATTTAGTATCTTAAATATATCTTCTTGCCTCCATGGTTTGTGCTGAGAAATCTATGCATAGTCTTTTTTTATGGTTTTTTAAATTCATAAAACCAGTCAACATACAATATGAATATTCTTTTCTAATCACATAGTTGAATATTAACCATCATGATCATTTCTTAGAACATTTGCATCAATTCAGAGAAAGAAATAAAAAGAAAACAGAAAAAAAATTCATACATACCATACCCCTTACCCCTCCCTTTCATTGATCACTAGCGTTTCAATCTACTAAATTTATTTTAACATTTGTTCCCCCTATTGTTTATTTATTTTTTATTTATATGTTTTACTCATCTGTCCATAAGGTAGATAAAAGAAATATCAGACATAAGGTTTTCACAATCACACAGTCACATTGAGAAAGCTATATCATTATACAATCATCTTTAAGAAACATGGCTACTGGAACACAGCTCTACATTTTTAGGCAGTTCCCTCCAGCTTCTCTGTTATGCCTTAACTAAAAAGGTGATATCTATTTAATGCATAAGAATAACCTCCAGGATAACCTCTTGACTCTGTTTGACACTTTATCTTATCTCATTTCACTCTTCCCCCTTTCAGTCGAGAAGGTTTTCTCAGTCCCTTGATGCTGAGTCCCAGCTCATTCTAGGATCCCTGTCCCATGTTGCCAGGAAGGGCCACACCCCTGGGAGTTATGTCTCACATAGAGAGGGGGAGGGCAGTGAGTTTGCTTGTCATGTTGGCTGAGAGAGAGTATGCATAGTCTTGCTGGGCTTCCCTTGTATGTGATGGATTGCTTTTCTCTTGCTGCTTTCAAAATTTTCTCTTTCTCTTTCACATCTGACATTCTGATTGGTAAGTGTCTTAGAGTGTGTCTATTTGGATCTATTCTGTTTGGGGTATGCTGCACTTTTTGGATCTGTAATTTTAAGTCTTTTATAAGAGTTGGAAATCTTTCAGTGATAATTTCCTCCATTAGTTTTTCTCCTTTTCCCTTCTCTTCTCCTTCTGGGACACCCACAACATGTATATTTATGTATTCATGTTGTCATTCAATTCCCTGTGTCCCTGCTCATATTTTTCCATTCTTTTCCTTATATTTTCTTTTGTTTGTCAGATTTCAGATGTCCCATCTTTCAGTTCACTAATCCTATCTTCTGCCTCTTGAAATCTAACATTGAATATTTCCATTTTTTTTATCTCTTCTACTGTGACTTTCATTCCCATAAGTTCTGTGGTTTGTTTTTTCAGACTTTTGATTTCTTTTTGTTCATTCCTTGACTTCTTTATATCCTCCCTCAATTCAATGATTTGATTTTTGAATGGATTTTGCACATCCTGAATTAATTGTTTCAACTTCTGTATCTCATTTGAATTGTTGGTATGTTCCTTTGACTGGGCAATGCCTTCAATTTCCTTAATATGATTAGTTATTTTTTGCTGGTGTCTAGACATTTAATTTCCTTAATTAGTTTATTATAGAGATTGTTTTCACTTTTTTACCTAGGATTTTCTTGCTGGATGACTTTTTTTTTCTATCTGTTTTTTTTGACATTCAGTTCAGCTTATTCTAGGCCTCTAGCATAGGTTTTATTTAACAGATCAGTATTTTTTAGTTCTTATTTACTTGTTTCTTGCCCTGCCTCTATGGTGCCTTTTCCCCCCCTTAGGAGGGTCTACTTAGGTATGATAGACCTCAGTCAGATTTTCCCAGACCAGACTGGCGTCCTCTCAGGAGGAAAGAGTCACCTGCATCACTTTTCCCTGAGGATGAGGCCCAGCATGTTGAAAGTTTTTCCTATGAGGCCTCTAGACTCTGTGCTTTTCCTATCCTGCCTGGTATGTGGTGCTCCTCTACCTGCTGGTCCCACCAGCATAAAGTGATGCGGTACCTTTAACTTCAGTAGACTCTTCCTGCTGGGATCATGGTGGAGACAGAGTAGAGGTTGTAGTCTGGCTTTAATTGCTTTAGTTTTCCAGACCCTATGGACTGAATTCCTTGAAGGAGGGATTCTACCTGAGCTGGGCCGCACCCCTCTCCTGGGGAAGGCACAGCCTCCAGGGACCTGACCAGCTTCTTTGTCTCTCAGACAAGCTTAATTCTACTCTTGCCTGGGGCAGTTGGAGCCTGAGAAGCCTTGCAGTTGTATCTAAAGAGCAATCAAGCCATAGAAACACAGCCACAAAAAAAAAAAGAAAAAAATCCTGTTCAGAGTACGACCTCCATTCCTTGGGTTTGCCAATCAAGAGCTCTGGGAACTGCCTGTGGGGGTGGGGTGGGGGTGCCAGCCTCTGAGACTTGAGGGACTCATGGCCGGGTGGGTTCACAGTTGTTTCAGCTTGTGCAGTCTTGTGTACGCTGTGTGTCCAGTCACTGATGTGGTCCCAGCAGTTGTTTTGTACTGTTCCTGGCTATTTACTAGCTGCTCTGGAGGACGAACTAATCCCACACCTTACTAGGCCACCATCTTGGACCCTCCCCCTATGAATACAGGTTTGACCTAGAGTGTTATGTGTCTGGAGCTATTGGAAGGAGATGTGACCCTCAGGGCTGAGGGGAAGGCAAGGCATCATCCAGGTGGATGACCTTGGGGTCTGAACCTGACAAAATACAAGAGACTTCAGCAATAGAAATGATATTCCCTGGGTTTTGTCCCGTTTTGCACATATTTCTTCCTGGGAGAGCCAGTAGACAGAGTTTCCAGAGGAGTTGTGGAGTCCACCCCAAGGAGAGGTCTCAGCAAGTGTTTCGGGGCCCAGGTCCTCTTCTGGCTCTAGCAGAGAAGGGATGACCACCCATGCTGAGGAAGTGGAGTGCTGAGAGGCTGTTTGCAGATGCCCCTGGAGAGTATTCTTCTAGCACCCAGCACACCTGCCTAGGTGGTCCATTTGCCACTGTGGAGGGCCAGGAGCAATAAATCAAGCCCAAGCAAAGAGAAGGTATCTGGAGTCACAAGATCCAGGGCAGAAAGTCCCCAACAGTTAAAATTGAACAATAATCATTGTTAAGAAACTAAAACAATGGGATGTATTTTGCAAGAGGTAAAGGCATTTTTCTGCTTCTGTAGATAAGCTTGCTTGCTTACAATTGCAAACCAAGATGTGGCTCTAAAAAGATAACACCCCTTTCCTGCTTCTGTGGATAAGCTTGTGGTTTTTGCCTTTATAGTCCTTCCTTGAGAATCTTTCAGGGCTGCTCTCTGAATCTTCCTTCTTGGGGGTTCTGAGGCAATCACTGGCCAGCTAATAAAGACTCCAAATTGGCTTGCAGATTTTTTTGAATTGTGTGGTCTCTCTTTTGGTGCACCCCACAACATTTGGAGGCCCCAGTGAGATTATCCCTAAAGGGACATCTGGTGACCACAGGTCCTGGGGACCACCCCCGGAACCGAGGTCCGGCCTAGGGGAAAGCCTTGGAGAGATGTTCCTCTGCCTCAGGCAAGGACCAAGACTTGGTTGGTCCTACAGGATCCTCTGAAATTATACAAAATCTGGTGGAGTCATCTGTTTCTGGGAACCTCACCGGTGAGTACAGGTCTGTTACTGGATCCAGGTCAGGGACCTCTGGAAGGCTGGACACAGAATAACTTCCGAGGTCAGGTCCCAGAACAAGACGTTGCCTGGGGCTTCTGGTTAGGAATCAATTAAGGATAAGGCTTTTGTGTGTCTTGGTTTAGCTTGTCCCTTCTCTCATCTGTTGGTCTCGTCGCATTCTGTGTCGTTCTTTTCATAATTGCCATGGGTCAGTCAAGTGCATCTGTCTGTACTGTACATTTCAATGTTTTTTGAAAATTTTTCAGGAATTTCAGTGGAAGGCCAGAGACTATGGAGCCCCTGTCAATGACTTCAACTTGGAGAAATTCTTCTCATGGGAGTGGCCAACTTTTGGTTCTGGGTGGCCTTCTGAGGGAACCACAGACCTATCTATAGCTTATAGAGTCCAAGGGATGATTTTTGGTGATCAAGGCTACTCTGACCAAATCCCCTATATACTAATTTGGATTGAAATTTTAACAGAAAAGCCCAAGTGGTTATGGTCTTGCTTGGAGTCCCAAAAAGGAAGACCCCCAAAAACCAAAACGGCCCTCATACTGAAGAACACTCTGAAAGAAAAGACTAACAGGGTCCCAGTACTGACGGGACCACCAGAGCTCTTAAAAGACCCTACCCCATATCTGATAGCCCCTCCACCTCCTTTGAGACCAGAGGGGAGAAGCAGCCGAGAGGCGGCAATTATAGCCAGGAGGTGACCTTTGGCTGCCCCCATACCAAAAGTGGCTCTGCTTACCACCCTTTTTCTGGTGCACAGTCACCAGATTCTTCTGGGGCCCCGATTTAACCCTTAAGACAGGTTGGCCCTGCCTCGGGGGATGACCACCTACCTTTCATGGTTTATGTCCCCTTTTCCTCTAGTGACCTGTATAATTGGAAAAACCAAAATCCCTCTTTCTCTGAAACACCCCAAGGACTCATCTTCCTCTTGGAGACTGTCTTTTTTACCCACCAGCCCACCTGGGATGACTGCCAACAGCTCCTCCAGGCCCTCTTCACCTCCAAAGAATGAGACCGGATCAGGAAAGAGGTGAGGAAGTTAACTCTTGGACCTGATGGACAACCTACTACTGAATCAACCTGATTAGAGGCTGTGTTCCCCTCCACCTGTCCCGGATGGGACCCCAACACTGATAGAGGTAAGGAGGCTCTCGATCAGTATCATCAGACTCAGCTCCGGGGAATACGAGTGGCAGCCAGGAAGCCGACCAACTTATCCCAGGTAAGCAGACCCGTACAAAAGCTGGATGAATCTCCAGCTACTTTCCTTGAGCGCCTTCTGGAGGCGTACCACTTGTACACCCCTATAGATCCAGAGGCACCCAAAAATAAGCGAGCCATAAATATAGCATTTGTCACCCAATTGGCCCCAGATATAAGAAAAAAATTACAAAAATTAGAAGGATTTGAGGGTAAGGTGCTGTCTGAACTGATAGAGATTGCCCAAAAGACTTAATAACAGAGATGACCCCGGGACCAGGCAGTCCGAAAAAATAGCCAGAATTTTAGTATCCATAATGGCTGAACAGGAAAAACAGAAAGGTAGATGGGAAACCATTGATAAAAGGAAAGGGAATCAAGGAAAGAGATTGGGCCTAGGTGCAAACCAATGTGCCTACTGCAAAGAGAATGGACATTGGAAAAATGAATGCCCTAAAAGAGGACATAAAGGACTAAACCTGGCCCCCATTCTAGTTGAGGAG